>OMNN01030978.1:12458-40167 GCA_900302755.1 Chromis chromis | reverse complement strand
CCATACTTGGCTTTTACCCATAAAGTGTGATGATCACATGATGTAACATCATGTGACTCTAGCAACCAATAGAACAAAGTGAATGCAATACCATGGAACAGTCACCAGGGGGCTAACTAACATAACACCGTATGAAATTGTGATTTTTCTTAAACTTAATTAGGAAAAAATTTTGTTAATCTTGCCTTAGTTTTAAAATTCAACCCTTTGATTACCCAGTCATAAAACTCGAGTTAGTTGTGGTAAAACTAAATGTGTGTGTCATGTGTCTCAAATCAACGGCCTGCACAATAATCAGTTGTAGAAAGTTTCATTTTACTTGCTAGATCCTACCAGCCTCTTTTTTTCCATCCAGCCCATCCTCCTCCTGGCCAGGCTTACCCCAGTTCCGGCCTGCCCATGGCCTTGTCCCAGTCAGGGAACCAGCCCCAGTACAACCCCCATGGCTCCCACTCCTCCCATCAGCCCGCTACCAACCCCCAGTACCATGGCAACCAGGGCATGGTTCATAGCAACCAGGTTGTCATGAGCACCCACACCAACCCACGGCCTCAGAGCGCTCGCTGCCTGTTGCAGACTAAAGGCCAGAAGAGCACAGATGGTTTCCAAGAGCAGGTATTTGTCTGCCTGCCTGTCTGTCTGTCTGTCTATCTGCCTGCAGCAAGCCGCATTGCATGCTATATTGGAGCTCTGCTTTAAAATTGGGCTGTGCTCAAATAACTCAATATGTAGTAACTATTTTGGAAATTACTTTATTTTTGATTGGGATGTTGAGCCATTCGATAACAATACAAGTGAAAGGTGAATGTTAAAGAGCTAAATGTGTTCCTGAACGCAGGTAACTGACAAAGTAAACTGGTTTTAGCTTTCTTTAGGTCCGACTCAACCACAAAATCTGTCCAGGTGTTGCTTGAAATCAAGGTCAACCTCTTGACAAATTATGGGGTCAGATTAGATGCATAGGTTTTTAAGTGGATTATGAAGGTCCCAGATAAGGTCAACACATGAAGCAGTCAACTAAAGGAGACAAAATCTAAATATAACTAGGACATCCAAATGTAATTTTAGCCACCTAACAGCAACAGTTTGTGCTGAAACAGATGAAGGCGGTGTCATTCTAAATCTGAAATATTTCACAGATGGAGATCACTGTACCAGTTTAGGTAGGAACATGAAGTCATTCGCACCAGCTGATCTTCCTGATGGTTTTTGTTTTTCTCCTTCCTAGTATGAGATGGCTTTCATGATGCCAAATAGGAAAACTCTCACAATTATTTTTGTGGCTCATTTGTTGTAGCCATAGAGGACCTCCAATATAGCTGCCAAATCGTGTTACTCGTCACACAAAAGCACTCTTCTACATGTTGTCTGTTATGTTACTATGCATGTGTAGGAATTTTCACAGTCCTTGTATTTCACTTTCAGTTGTCTTTCCTTCTTTTTTCTTTCTTGTCCTCTCCTCCCTCTCTCTCTAGTTGTGTGTGAGAATAGAGAAGAACCCTGGTCTTGGTTTCAGTATCTCTGGTGGCATCAGCGGCCAGGGGAACCCCTTCAAACCCTCCGACATGGTACGACCTGACCCGGCCTGCCAGCCAATCACAGCCTCCCCGGCTTTACCTCAGAGTTGCCATGGAAACTGCTGCTCGTTACCGCAGTGTTTCGTCTATCTGTCTGTGTGTATGTCTGTTGGGCAGCAGTTGACTTGGTTAACTTTGAGTCTGTGATGTTGGACTAAAAACTGTTGGAAAATAGCAGTTTGACTGAGGGTTTGCTATTTAAATTGGTAAAGAAACCTGAGGTGATGGGATTAATCTGACTTACACATTACCTATATAGATTACATAAGAATTACACTGAAAAACTGTTAGCCTCACTGGTTACTTGAGTCCGGCATACTATCATTGTAGGACAGTTGGTACCTGATTCATACATGCACACACTGTCAATGCTGTATTGCTGTGTATTTGTCTTTATAGTGGACTCATCACTGTTCGAAAATTAAGTAATATCCGTGCCACCATGCATAGACATTACGAGATATGCCAAACTCTCTAATCATTTCTACTTCTGAGTTTGACTTATTCCATCAGTGTGTGCCTGTGCTGAGAGCCTGTTGGGGTTGCAGATCCCTCAGGCCTGCTGCACATGGCAGTCTGTCCTAGAAACACGCTGCTAGAGTCGGTGTAAAGGAGCGAGGCTGCTCACGGAGCTCTGACAGCTATTTTAGGAAGTGCTGCTTAGTTCTGGGACACCGTGGGTGATTTTAGATGTTCAACACTTTGATCTAGGGATGGGAAGTATGACAGATTTTACTGACTGTTATTCGGAGTAACTGACGAGACATCTGGTCTATAAATAGAAAGCCTGCAAAGAAGAGTTCTTTAAACATTCAGCCTCCGTACAGCCCATGTGACGAATGGTGAAGTTTTTTTTAAGTCAGGGTGTTAGACTGATTATACGGAAACTGTCAATTCATCATTTAAATTTGAGTTTTAAGCAGACAACTGGTGCTACAGATGCTGACTCGTGCAGTTATTTTATCATTCCCTTCTCTACTTGTATCCATAAAGTTTCCACCAGCTGCAGTTTGTCCATTATTAATGCTATGTTACAGAAGCAGCAAATGCAGTCAATGCAGATGAACAGTTTCTCAAAGGATTCTGCTAAATATTATGTCAAGTAATTACATCATATATATAATATATATGAGATAATGGATAGATGATATGGACGTACTTATAAATACATCCATCCCTGTTGGTGTGGAGTAAGAGATATTGTGGAACACTTTGCTATATTTCACTTTAGTGCAAAATGTTTACTTTTACTATACGTACTGTAGCATCTCAGTGAATGAAGATGGTGACAGTGACCGTCAGATGTCACTTAATGTCAGCAAATGTAGATTTTTCACTGAGTCATGGGAGTATGTATAGTTTAAATGTAAATATTTTAAAGTGAAATGTGGATTTAGATGTGCTCTGTGTGGTGTGATGTGGACTATGTGGACTCTGCTTTACTGAACTCACTCATAGCGTCCTGCAGGGTTTAATAGAGTCTGATGGAGGATAGTCGGCCTGTGTTAGTGATACAGTACCAGGATCCAACTCCTTCTTCTTACTGTGTTATTTCCAGACAGCGTGAGACATCTAACTAAAGCATTAGCTTCCGTGTTTTAGCAGTATTAGTCCACGTAGGGCTGATTTGACAGTCGTTTTTTGCTCAGATTAACATAGATGCCTTTGAATATGGCTTTATCATATTTTTCGACCTACTTACAAGAACTCGCGTGGGTTTGTCCGACTCTTTCCACAGATACGTTTGTGGTGATTTTGTCCAAAGAAGACACTACTATGTTTAAGACTAAGGCTAAATCGAGCCAGAGTTTAAATAGTTAAAAAGGACTGTGTTTGAAAACAGCTTGACTACTAAATTATACATCTATGGTTTTAATCCCAGGAGCCTACTACAGCCACGGCTGTTCTACAAGGCCGTGGCTCCCTCTGGTGGTCAGCTTCGTATTTGCGCTCACAGTTTGATTGATCTGGATGAGAGAACATACCCAAATGTCCAGATAAATCAGATATTTAACATTTAACAGTGCTTTGTGAAGATTAGTGTTATACAGTTTAAAGAGTAATATCTGCAAATTGGCATCAAAAATACAAAATACCACATTAGATAAGATGGATTGTACTCTGTTCTTTTTGGCCTGATCGTTATTCTTTAAAGATGTAAATCTATTTGCTTGTGTGTTTGTGTGGAAACAGAATACACTGGCAAAACTAAACTAATTAAGGTTACAAAAGACATTGCTCACAACAGAGCTTCCTTATCACATAGTGTCTGGTAAGTTGTTTTTAATTGTAGATCCCCTCATGATTTCCTTTGTAAAACCTACCAGAAGTCATTATCAGCTGTCTAAAAAGAAATGACAATGATCCTATAAGTTTGACTCAAAAGAGGCCACCAGGTCACTTTCACTTCTGGCTAATTAGGAATCAGCAAGTAGAGACGGTGACTCAGTTCCTGTATTGACTGGATTGGGATGTCGGGCTTTGATGTATCATCTTCTCAGGCTTGGTTTAAGAGCAGAAGACGGGGGTTTTAAAGATCAGAACATGGATTTTTTGTTGTGAGATATACTGTTGTTGCACACTAAGCTTCCAGCATCTTTTCGAGAAATCTGTATACATGTTATCACTGGACTGCAAAAACCTCATCCTCAATATTGTCCTTTTGTGTAACTTATCAATAACATTGTTCTCACTTGTGTGGAAAACAGTTTTCAGGTGGTCAGTATAACTCAAAGTTAAATATACATTTCCAGATTTATGAGAAAGTACATTTTGAAGATGGAAGGTTTTTGCAGGTTGATGCAGCTTTGTGTGCAACTGCTTTATATTGCAGAAATGTTTAATTGTTGTCACTAATGCAATTTCAGCTGCTAGCAAACTCATTTGTAATGTACAGTGAGCTCCATATGAGATCTGACAGGACAAGATCACTTCCTCAGTTCTTGGGAGGATGTTAATGGAGAAAAGAGGCAAAATTAACTAACCAGATTGCATTTATGCACCACTTTGCTTACCAAATTAAATCAGTTCTTTGCCAATGATCAAATTGTTTGACTGTCTACATGTATGATGCTCACTGTATAAATGTCAATGTTTCCGCCTATATTAATTACACTAATACTTCTAACATGTGCAGTTCTTTAACATGCAATATATGTGTTTGTTCCTGCATTCACTCACAGACTGTAGTATGTAGGTGCTGCTGCACTGTCACTACTACATCATAAATGTTCTTGGTTAACACTTTTCTATGGCACATTTATCTGTTAAGCTCACTATTGTATGTTCAACACATGCACAATCTGTTGGACCATGTTGAGTTGATACAGCTGCATTGTCCCACACTTTCTGTGTTCAAAAACATCTTTCAGCTCCCGGTGAAAAGATGTTGGTGTTTTTACAATCTCTGCCTTGGGTTATTGAAGGAAAATATGGGGGATGAAATTACTTCTGCCCTCCCTGCTACCTACTTCTTTCCCCTAGTCAGAACCCATCCCACACCTATTCTTCTTCCCATATTCTTTAAATATTGACTGTATATCTATTTTCTCTCTTTCTAACCTCATGTCTATTCTATGCCAAGTCCATATCGGTATAAATAGCTGATAAACCATTCTTACATGTTTGGGAGGAATGTATCACTCCGCGTTTGTAACAAAGTAAACTCAAGTACCTTAAAGTACTGAAGTTCTAGCATTATGAATCACTAAGCAGCTTCATTATCAACAATATATTTGCATCATTTGCATGCCTCTCCAAATTTACTACAAGGAGAATGCATTGGTGAACTGGCCGTATATATTTCTGGCAGAAATGTGATTTTTTGGGTGGGTGGATACTGAGATGAGAATGAGAAAGGCAAAGATTCTAAACCATCGTGTCCCTGTGTTGTCCTAACGGTGTATCATTTTGACTTATAGGGTATCTTTGTTACTAGGGTACAGCATGACGGGCCCGCCGCCTCTGCCCTGCAGCCCGGAGACAAGATACTGCAGGTAACACCCTCTCACTCGTCATAAAATGGGCCACATCCTGCCCTCCCTCACCCTCCCCAACCCTTCCCTAATGTTTTTGAAACAGTGAGGCAGAACATTCAGCAGGAAAAAAGAGAAAAGTCTTCCACAGTTTATCTGCCATTGTATACTCAGTCTATCCAACTGCAGCACGCAGTCAGAGATGAGCTGCAGCAGTGATCAGTGTTACGCTAGTGTTACGTCACTGGATGTTTATATTTAGTAAATAAGTGTGTATGAGGCTTCAGGACTTTTCTGGTGTATGTTCTGCCTCTGTCTGAAATCAGGCATGACCCCCCACCCCATGTACTCTCTTTTATTAGCTGATGACACCCAGGAGCCGTTGAGCTAAAGATCACAGGCATATTTGAGTAACCTTAGAAAGCATTTGTACTGCTTTAAACCCCCAAATATCAGCTTTAAAAGTTCTGTAACAATTGCACTAAAACACACATATGCAGCGTTAGCCTGATATGTAAAATATACAACAGAAGTGAGTGCACACCTGTGCAACAGCATTTGAATACCAAATGATTCAAAACTGTATCGCCTCTCAGTAATTGCATTGTTTTTTATGTGACAAGTAGACTATTTCTTCCTATAAACAATGAAAAATAAATACTTTAGAAAGACAATAAAAAAAATAGAGGCACCAAAATAGACACTCAAGGGTGCAACTAAAGGGAATACACCCATGATCACTGAAATAAAATTGAGTACAGCTGTGATTTCCAATTAGCCTAACTGCCAGAATATCGTTCTAAAATAAGTGAGCGCTAAAACTTTCCCAGTTTTGGTCCTATGGGCTGTGTGTCTACATCATGACTTCACCTGGAAAAGAATTGCCAGAGGTACTGAAAAACATGAGACTTCACAAAAATGGAAAAGGATACAGGAAGATCGGGGACCAACTGAAAATGATTGGAAAGACAGTTGCAGCAGTAATCTAGAGGTAGAGAACACGTTATAGTACCACTAATCAGAGCCCTAGTGGTCGTCCTCCAAAAGTGATGCCAAAGACAGAGGCTACTTGTGAGTGTTCAGACAGCATGAAGGACAATGCATATCATCAACCTCCATGGACAGCGTCCAAGAAGTAAAATGGTGCTTGAACAAGATTAAATCTGATGAGTATTGGGAGCACGCTCTTTGGTGAGATGAGACGATGGTCATGGTAAATTTGTTTGATGGGGTCCAGCATGTTTGGGTAGGACCTGGACAGAATTACCGCAGTGAATGCATAGTCCTGACAGTGAAGCACAGTGGTGGGAGGGTGATGATACAGGGCTGTATGAGTGGAAAAGATGTTTGGAAGATGACATTTCTAGATGGCTGTGAATGCCTGTGGATATACCAAATACTGGCTGATAAGATGACTCCCATCTTTCAGAAGCTTGGCAGAAAAGGAATATTCCAGTATGATATTGATCCATAACCCAGTGCCAAAATCACACAAGAGGTTCTATAGAAGAAACAAGTAAAAACTGAAGAAGAAGAAGAAGAGAAGAACATCTCTCCAGAAAATACTGAGGAGGATTGAATCTGTCATCAAAAATTAAAAATAAAGCTGGATATGCGACATATTGAAAAGTTAAAACATCTAAATGTCAGTAATAAAAGATGTACCAGTAGTGACTTTTGTTGCATTGAGCTCCTACTGTGGGGCCTGTATTTCTAATATATTTCTATTCAACTTAGAAGTAATGCAGTTACTTAAAGGTGATACAGTTTTTAATCATTTTGCATTTAAGTGACATTCCACAGACATGAACTCACTTCTGTTGTATGTATGTGTGTATATATATATTTTTTAACTTTTTTTTTTTCTTTCATTTTTTAATGACAGGTACAAACCAAAGAGCTTTGTCCTCACCATAAACCATAAACGTTTTCTTTATACTACAAGTGTTGCTTGCCTCTCACATATTTCCAAGTAACTTAACTCCATTTCCTACAAATATTTAAGTGTTTTTCTTCCCCAGTTCTCAAGCTGCTTCTCCAGTCCATTACATCACTACATATCTGCTCTATATACAGTATACAATAACTTTAAATAACACATTGGTTTTTCTGTGAACTAGATTTGCTGTCTTAAATATAACTTGGGTGCATTACAAGTAAACAAGAGTTTGGTTCTAAAAGGATGTTTTGACACACCTTGCAGGATTATTTTTTCAGAGGCAGCACACTACATGGAACTACAATCTAAATTAGTCAACCTGAATCAATAACCACTAAAGACAACTAGTAAAAATCTCACCCTCTCACCGTGGAACATGAATTTTATTGATATTTGCTGAACCTCCTATTTTAAAACTGTGCTAGACTTAAACCCAATAGAAAAGCGTGAGGATTGTACTTTGAGGTCAAAATGAGATGTCAGCGCTTTACTGTAATAGATTTACCCTCCCTTTATGTCTCGTTCCTTTCATGTGTTCCTCCCCTCTCTCCTCCCCCTTCATCTTCTCTCCACAGATGTACAGTTTAGCTGGATGAACTCATCTAAAAGCCCTTTTTTGTCTTTACCCCTTCTCTTTCTACAGCATGACTGTGTAGCTCCTCCTCTTCTCTCTCTTTTCCCCAACAGTGATGTGTTACTGAGATAATGATGGCAGTGACCCTCCATCCTTCCACAAACACTCACACATAGACATGTGTATGGAAAAACTGCAGCACACATACCTCTATACATACATGCACCCACACACATGCTGTTGACTGTGCTGCGTGTTTGCCTTGCAGGCTAACGGACATAGTTTTTTACACATGGAGCACGAGACCGCCGTCTCTCTGCTGAAGAGTTTCCAGCGGACGGTGGACTTGGTGGTTCTGAGAGACAGCAGCACGCGCTAGAAATAGTTTTATAACAAACAAACAAACAAATACAACAACGCTTCTCTTCTCTGCTCATCACCATCCCACGCCACCCCACCTGCCCTCCGCTGGAGGCTTGTGGAACTGGAAAATGAGCCGCCTTTTTTACCTTTTTAGGGGAACACACAGACATTTATTTGCCTATTGCTGGACCAAAGGCAAATACCAGTGCCAAATGTACCATAGGAAACATATCGGCTCTTCTGTCTACCGGCGGTCAGGGACCTGATCAACGGTTGGACGGACCACAAGAGGACTCTACACTTTGAGTCCTTACAGGGCTGCTGCAGTTTGGATTTTGTGGTTGGTTTGTTAATTAGGCAGTCATCTGATCAGTCAGTCTGAGTAGTTTGTTTTTGTTGGTTAGTTAGAGTTTTGGGGTATTTTTTGCTTTTCTCCACTGCCTTTTTCTTGCTGTCCATGGTAGATTTTAAATGATTTGTTTGGTGTAGCACATGTTCTTCATTGTTCCTCTGTTAATTCTTTTCTTTTCTCTGCTGTCTTCTATTCTTTTTGTCCCCCTTATTTTCTTCTCAATTCTTCTCTTCCTTTTACCATCTTGTGTTTTATTCCTTTCTGCTGTCTTTTGTTCAGTTCTGCAGGTAATATTGCCTCCAGTGTACAGAAATTGAAAACTTAAGACTTTCTGCCTTGTGTACATATATAGAGATTCAGCTTTCCAGAGCTGCTCTCTCCTTGGGGCCTGAACAGACAGCTCTAAAAGTTTATGATTAATATAATTATTGTTGATAAACTATATTCTGAATTTTCTCCTGTGAACAAACAGGGATCATTTCTCCAAATGGATGATTTTCTAAAGTATATCACTATTTTATCTGTATAGAAAACACTTTTCATAGTTCATCATTGCTACTTGTTTTTTTGTTTGTTTAGGAAACTGTTGCTTGCACAGCTGTGCTGAAAAGAGCTAAAGCAATATTTCTGAGGCTCAGCCCGTTGAGCTTTTCAGCAGAGCCTAACTTGTCCTGCAGTGCCATCTACCGAGCGAGTCATGCTAATGTTTACACACACACTGCCATGCACATGAACTAACAGGCAACACACACACAGAAATACTTCTGTGTCCCCATACACAACACTTTCTGTGTGCACATTTCTGTGCACTGTTGCATAATGAAGCCCTGACTATAAATTTAGAACACAAATTCTATTATAAAACCAGTCACACTCACACCATTAATAATATCTGTGCCATCTTTTGAAGTCCTTGTCACAGCAATGCCACATCCCTTTCTAGGTGTTTGAGTTGTATGATAAAGTCACAGCATGCTTTCATATCATTGGTCAATGACAGCCAGCCATTTTCTATTCTAGATGTTTTTCACACTCTAGAAGACTCTATTATAGCACTGAATTTCAGTGAGACTGATGTTCTATCGTTGGTGCCATATGGACCCTCTGCCGCTCCTTGGTTGTATTTAAACAGGCCCACATCATCAGAGCTTTACTTCTTTGTGGCCCAGATCTCATGTGCACACAGTGAGAGCAGCAGTATGGCTTTAGTGTGTGGGGAAACTGGTTTTTACCTGTTGGCCCAGCTTCAAATAAAGTGTCAGCAAGCATCTGCTCTGCTGAAGTGTCCTAACCTCTGGCCTTCCTGTGGAAAGCAGAAAGAGAAACGAGTGTCCCTATAATAACCAGTAAGGTTAACACACAGTTTTAATGACTTGATTTTCCCTTCTTAGACAATCAGGGAAAGATCTCATCTGTTGTTTGTTACACTTGAATTTTCAGTGTAACTTTTGTAACCTGAAAAGATGCTAATTGACACTAAGAGTGTGCACTGAAATTTCAATTTGCTGACTTTGTTGGTAAATGTAGATAAAGTCAAGTTATAGTTGAAATTAGACATTTAAAAAAAGCAGAAAAAAGACACACTCAGATGTTGGAAGTGATATTTTATGGGACGTGTCTGGCCAAAGCTGGAGCCGTTGCAGTGTGGTCTGACCTTCACACTTGAGAAGTTGTATCGACATGACAGAAGTAACCACAAATAAGTGTAAAGATGTTCATTTTCTGTCTTTGTGCAAATGCAACACATGTCTTGAAGACATTTCATGACAGTGAGTTTTGTTCTGTTCTGTAAAACATCTGATGTTTCACCCAGAGCGAAACAACATGCCTCACTGTCCTTTGCTTTTTACTTGACATGACATACTGTGCGCATTTTGTGTCAACTCTCCTAATAAGCATTAGATTTCCGTTAATTCAACATAAAAGACACAAAATGGCACAGTTTAATCAGGTGGTTGAGAGAATAAACCACAGGTACCCACCCAATCCTATTTAGAGTTTGAAATATCAAAGATATTGTGATGAGAACAGAGAAAAAGGTTTGATAATATAATTATTTTTTACTACATGTTTCAGGTAATTCTTTCTAAATATATTGATATACCTTAGCTTTGCTCAAAAATTGTGATATTTTATAATGACACTTATAACAAAGTTATGGATGGAAGTACGCACAGTATGACTTGGAGACCTACACATGTACTATCCAAAACTGTATAAAATGTATTTCTACTGTAATTGTGAATTTGTGTTATACAAATATATATTATATATATATGTATATGACTATAAAAACAGTCATTTTCTATGTGTTTAAACTACATAAGAGCTGAACAAATGAGGACGGTGTCACTGTACATAGCTGTGAATGAAATCCAATTTAAAATGACTCATATTGATTGTGAATGTACTCATGCTTTCTGCAGTACCTACACCTACCCAACTTGAATGCTGCTTCTTCTGTTGTGTGACAAAAAGTACTTTGACCTCCGAAGAGAGAAACGCTGTCGAGTTATAAGTTGGACAAATTTTAGTGACGATTTAACAGAACTATTTATTTCTTTATTTATTTGCACATGCAAGTTGAAATCCTTCCAGTTTTAAGTTTGAGTATTAATGCGGAGAAATGTAATTGCCGAAGTATATATAATATATATCATGTGTTTAGAATGCATTTTGCAGACGCTATCTGTACATACTATTTAAGATACAGTTTTTACAAAAAATAATATATGTATAAAATTGAAAAAATGCTGTGCAGCGATTATACTGGAGCCATTTTGGGCTTTGGGACGTACCATTTTTTCAGTATATAAGAAGTGTTTTGAATAATGTACTAAAGTCTCTATTGTACAAATAATAAAAATGTCACTATTGGTAATATGGGCTCCTCCTGGTGCACTGCGATCTGTCTTTAGGAGGAATGAGATATCTCTGTTTCTGCTTTTACTGTAGAAGAAAAGAAAGGGGAGGAAACAACATGAAGAAACACTGAAAAGAATCCAGGATGAGGGAAATAACAGAAAGGAGGAAGGAAAGTGACACTGCAGTTAAAGAACGACAAAAGGAGTGAATGGAAGAAGAAACTAAGGCAGACAGGAGTAGGGGCAGATGGAAGAGAAAAGAGTGAAGGAAATAGGAAGAGATGAGGTAAGTAAAGGCAGCGAAGGTTGAATAAAGGAAAAAGAGAGTGATGGAGATCACCTCAGCAGATCTGTAGGAGATTACACTTACCTCTGCTAGTGTGTGGATTAACTCAGCAGAGCCTTTCAGCATCTCAGCAGATGCTCCTTTGTCTGTCTGTCCATTAGTCTAACAGCCTGACTCTTCTTCATCCCTCTCCATCCGTCCATCTCATCTACTCCTGACACTTATCTGATCTGTGGATCACAGACGGACAGCTGACTTTATCCAGCCGCCTCATAAACTGAGTCTACCAGAGTCTACCAAAACCATGTCTGTTATTTGTAAGTATGAAAATCCTACTGATTTTTGCACACACCACATAGAACAGAGGAAATGATCAGGTATTGATCAATGATAATTACATTGCTTTTTCTGGAAACTGAACTGGAGCTCATTCATGCATAAACAAACCCCTAAACCAGTGAAAATTTCCATATGGAAAGTGTAGTTCATACAATGAGAGAGGTCCGTACTGCTCTTGATCAGCCTGTCCTCACTGGACTACACCTCAACCTTGCATTCATTCACATTATCCGTTAATGGGAATTAATGAGAAATTCAATTATTTAAGGCCAGCTAAATTATACCCCCACTTTGTCAATGCACTCATTCACTCATCATTCAGTAAGTCTACAATATAATAATAATAATGATCTAACCTTTATTGATCCCCTTGGGAAAATTCCTTCTCTGCATGTGACCCATCCTATTCAAAGTTAACCATAACTATACGTACTAGGAGCAGTGGGCTGCCGCGGTGCAGCGCCCGGGGAGTAGTCAGGGGTTAGGGGCCTCGCTCAAGGGCCCACAGTGGTGGTGACTGGGACAAGAGGTCGCTCTTACTTTCCCACCTCAACCTCTTGCCAGTCCGGGGACTCGAACTGACAACCCATCGGTTACAAGTTCGCTTCACAAACCACTAGACCACCACTGCCCCCACTATCAAGAGGTTATCGGCCTTTGCAAGCAGGAACTTCCTCTCCAGTCACTGATTAAACCCCTACAATGTGTACCAAAGTTATATATTTACTGTAGACGTTTTCCCCATGTAAATAATACCACTCTGCCTTAAAACGGCTTAGATGTACAACATTGCTTGTGCAGATCTATGAAGTCCCCACCTCTCTCCACTCGCTGCAGTTCAAGCACACCACCTCACCTAGGACTCGATACACGATAGCAAGTTGTAATATTGTAATTGAGTATTACAGTCACACATGTTTAACTGGAAACTGATTGTGATGAGGAATGTTGACACAGAAGGCACCACCATGTAGGATATTAAGATTTTACAGCACATCAGCTGCTTATAAAATATGATGCAGTCATTAATATGCTGTTTACGCAATAATGCGCAAATAATTATATTCAAATCAATTCAATTCACATAAGCAATTTTCTTGCAGAATGAGTACTTTGTCAATTTTTTTGTGTATATTTTTACACTTTCAATTCAATTCAATTCAATTTATTTGTATAGCCCAATATCACAACACAGTTGTCTCACAGTGCTTTACAGAGCTCATCGAATTGATAAACAAACAAGAAATGCTGTAAGTAAACAGTCTAATAAAGAGTCCAACAGTCGATGAAGCCAATGGATCAGTCCAAGGCATCACCTGCCCTTCATAACCCTCCTTCTTCGGGAAGGAAAAAACTTGAAAAGTATCTATAGATTTATACAGTACAAGCAAGGCAACTTCAATTGTATACATAGCACTGTATACACAAAGGAAACTCAACGTTACATAGTGCATAAAATGTTTAAACAAATAGAAAAACAGTATCAAAGTGAATATACCACTACTGTAGTACATAATGAGATGGCTGCATTATAATAGGATATTTATCACTGGCTAAACTTCTCCCCTGAATCTCACTTGTACCATTCCCCACTGTTCTCCCGGCATCAGTGCCCTCTGTAGAACAACACCACTTACTGTAGTTCAGGCCGACAATAAACAATAGAGAGTGACACTGCACACACACACACACACACACTGGCAGAAACAGAATGACGCCCCTTTGTTCCCTTTCCTCTTTACTCCGTCTTTTACACACTGCTTTGGACAAAAAGATACTTCTGTGTGCCGAGTGACCAACCCACTTACACAATCATGCATGCATTTCCCCCCACACTGACTCACATATTATAACGCAATCAGTGTGTGAGCGTTGGCATGTGTAAGAGATACTGAGTGAGAGTTTTTGTGCAGCCACCAAAGCAGTCAATAACCTCTTGTGACCTGATCGATAACAATACCCGAGACTGAGCCCATGACCTGCATTCGGCTGCTGCCTGCGCATATGTTGTGCTGATGAAGTGTCCCGACAACGGCTCCACTGTCCACAGACTCAGTGTATGTCCAGCATGCAGGAACTTTGCATTTCTAATTTTCCTGATTATTATTTCATCTTTTTGCTCTGACAGCTGTCTGTACAGTGGATGTGTGCTGACTATAGTACCCAAATTATCATAAATATTCAGATAAACACCCCATTTGTGCAAAGGATATAAAAAAATACATTTCATTATTTGGGGAAATCCACTCTTTTGCCAGATGTACTTGGCATAGCTTAGCATAAGGACTGAAAGTAGTAGTGGAGAGAAACGTCTGAAAGACAAGTCCAAATGTATTTTATTTTGCTGATTTTTATGTTTAACCTTTATTATTTAAGTTTAAAAAGGGGGACACTGGAATCTAAGTATCCCTAGAAGTTATCTTGTGTATTTGAGCAATTGCAAAAAAAAAAAAAAAGCCAATAAACCAAGAAACGAAACAACGTTGTCATCCCCTACGTTGCAGGAATTTCTGAAAAGCTCAGGAGGATTTTTTAACAAACACAACATCCCGGTCCATTTCAAGCCCACCAACACCTTGAGGCAGAAGCTGGTCCACCCAAAGGACAAAACACCAAGACACAAACAGCGACGTGGTGTACGCTGTCCAGTGCAATGAGGAATGCACAGACCTGTACATTGGTGAGACAAAACAACCGCTCCACTGTCGCATGGCTCAACACAAAAGAGCCACCTCCTTAGGGCAGGACTCAGCAGTCCACCTGCATCTGAAGTTACATGGGCCACTCGTTCGAAGACAATAATGTATGAATTCTGGCCAGAGAAGACAGATGGTTTGAGTGGGGGGTGAAGGAAGACATCTTTATTAAACTAGAAAAACCTTCATTGAACAGAGGGGGAGGCTTGAGACATCACCTCTCACCTGTGTACAATGCAGTATTACATTCTCTCCCCAGGAAGAACAGAACCCTTTCACACCTGGTCACAAAGGGCCCTAACGAACCCCATTGTGAGAGGGAAGGACCCACCAGACTGAAGCTTCTATAGCGTTAATGGCTCCTGAAGAGTATAAAAATCTGGAACTCCCAACCAGTCAGTTTAGAACTGATGAAGCCTCTTGGATGAGAGGTGAAACGTCAGGCATCTGGACTCAGGCAGGTCCAGATGCTACAATTGAAACTACGAGGATAAAAAAAAAGAAGCATATTTTACAGAGAGGTTACAGCGACTCCACATTACTTTAAGTAGTTTTCCGCTGAAAGGAACCAACTGGCTAAAACAGAAAGAGGAGTCTGTGTGCATGAGTGAAACACACAGAAAAGCTCATTTGGTTTCTAAATTGTATTACTGAGGACCATTACAGTAATAGCTGTGAAAAAAAATGTCACAATTTCTATTTCTTCCAATATTAAATATTAGCAGTCGGTGCATACAAAGTTGAACAGGCACAACTCCTTTGATAAATATGTGATTTTCAGTGTTATACTTCCTGCATATGCAAGTACACAAAGGTCCACGTGATGTAAGTTTCATCATCTACCCCAGTCCACGTAAACCCCTACACACACATGCGTGCGCAGCCCAAGATTTATAGCTAACAAAGTTGTAGTCATTGTTTGTGGACCAAAAATACGACCTAGTGGACATATATGTGGTGGAGTCCTCCAAGCAGACTAAAAAGTAATATAAATAACATAGTAGTGTCCACAGCTGCCTGTGTCTGCATCTGCAAGTAGCATAGTCAAGGCCTAAGGAGGAGGTCAGGGTGGATGGATGGGTCAACAAAACATTACAGGACGTGCCATTCGGTTCCCATTTTAAACTAACATTCACTGTTTCTTTTAAATATGACTGTTCCATAGCCTCGACTGTGTGTTTGTTGTTTCCACCATGACAACAAAAATCTGATAGTTTGACCCAAACCCTGATGTTTAAACTAGTTTTAGTGTGTAAACCTCAACCAAACAGAGGCAACAAGTTTTGTTTAGAGGATGGTTTTGATCTCCTTAACACAATATACTATTTACAAGGACAAACCCACTAAACCCCCACAGGGATGAACTGGCTTGGACTGCTGGTGGGATTACATACATTGCAATTTAACCCCCTTGTCTTGTAGTTTTTGTGTGCTTGTATGGAATAAATCAACATAATTTACCAGCAAGAGCCAAAGAGAGGGAGGTATAGATATAATGTGGGAGTTGAATCAGTATCTGTAAACCCAAATCTATCCTGAGTGGATTACATGTGGATCCAGTCCACAACCGAGAATAGAGCAGGCTTTTATCCACAGCACACAATATGGCTGTTTAGCATGACAATACCTGCAAGACACAAGCTTCTTATCAGGAGCCTCTCAAACCTGCTTTAGTGGTGTTTTGAGGTGAGTGCATGAAAGTGTGTGAGTGTGTGTTCATCCCACAGGACCGCCTAACCGGTCGGACAGCGTTTTGAGTCACCTGAATGAAGAAATGGAGAACTAGTTCTGCCGAGGAGAGACGGAGGAAGAGAAACAAATCGAGCTAGCACCATCACATCTCCGGGTACTAAGTCCACGCGGCGTCTGTCAGCGTTTGATGTCAGCGGCTGACAGCTCGTGCGTCGTTTTTTTCCCCTCTCCAACTTTCAAACTCTTTTGTGAAGTTTTATTTTCTTTTGACGACACGACAAGTCGCTGTCTGCTGCTGTGGTGACAGTTTGGCGTCCCAGTTTGGCAGCAGGCTGTGTCGGGACAGACAGACGCACACATCTGTAATAACAGTGACAACACCGCCGACACAAGCCCCGGGGAGGAGGAGGAGGAGGACCGAGTGTGTGTGGCACCATGCCTGTGCGACAGAAAGGTAAATAAAAATACTTTTCCATTGTTTATTTCCACCTTTGAAGTTTATTCAGTTTATTCTCTCGACATTTTGTTTGTTTTGTTCAAGATAAAACTCCGAATAAAGCAGTTTTAAGCGCTCCAACAGGCTGTGTAGATGTAGCTCCGCGAGGCGCTTCTTTTTACGGTGCAGCACGAAACTAGTTTAAAACACCCAAAATTTAACGTTGAATCAATCACTGTAACACACACACGAATAGTAACGAACAACTTAACAGCTTTCAGGAATTAGTTAGACATTGTGGTAAATTCAGCATGGGTATTATTCAGAAAGCAACACTATAATGCTGCTTTGAATTGTAATGAATAACTTTACGCCGTGGGCTATCAATAAAGATCGTTGAAAATGATTAGCGCACATATAGCTCCATGATTAATGTGACAGTAAACAGTCTTTTGACATCTTTCCATTCAGAAAAACTACTGCGTGTGTAAAGTTGAACGCTTCCATGTTTGGTTTCGGTTTAATCAGCTGTTCAGAGAAACTGGAATGCAGTCTGCACCTTCCTTTACAACATTAACTCAATTGCCCCGGTGCCCTTCAGCATGAGGGCATCAGGGCAACATGAAGACATGGCAATAAAATTTAATGGTAGTTTCGAATCCATAAAATTGACATTGATCATTGATCTACTGTTCCCATGGAAAGACATATAAATGTCACTCAAAACTTTATTTGTGGGTTAAATTACATTGGTGAGTGAGCCTAAAGTACTCAATAAAGCTGTATTTGTATATTTATATGTCTTTTTTTAAGAGCAGAGAGACAAGGCGATCAGATATGTTACAGAGCCACTGACAGTAATAGTATCCATGAGCCACATGAAGACCCTGTGATGTCTGAACCAGCTACAGTTTTTAACCATAGTAAATCCCCATTAAGGAAAGTCTTTTAATGTACAGTACCTAACCAGTTGTCTCATTTATCATTCGTTTTTATGTGAATAAAAACGTTTGCTACTTATTTATATGTTGTGTTTAGATGCTCAGCGAGCCCTGGAGTTGCTCCAGCAGTATCGGGTCAAACTAGACCAGAGACAGCAGACCCAGAAGCGGAACAAGCAGGCTATCGTGGAGGAAGACCGCCAGCTGCAGCAATCTCTGGACCAAGTCATCAATGTCTTCCAAAGCCAGCTCTTTAGTGCTCTTCTTGGTGAGAAAATTTGCTTTGGTCAGCTTTTATCAGGTGATAAACCTGTTTTCTGGACTGTAGGAAATTAAAAGAATACTGAAGGTGAAGTAAGGATGGGTTTGGGCTGTTTTCAGTTGAATGTTAATTGCATGTCTGAGAAGATTCTCAGTCATCCAGGTAATGGTTATCCTTGTAGTTTCAATCGTAGTATCTGGACTTGTTTCAATCGTAGTCCAGATGCTACGATTGAAACTACGAGGATAATGTTAATTGCATTTAAACCAAATTTAATAACATTGTAATGTTTGCATATGCCTAATTTCCTGCCCTAGGACATAATTTGTCTTACTGGAGATTAAGATATTTAAATCAGCATAGTTACAAGGGTTAATTCAACCAAAACCTTTTGCTTTCCAAGAAAATTATTCCACATAAAATCATTTAGGAACACAGTGGCCGCAGCCAGGTGTGTTTGCCTTGGATTTAGCAGTTGTCATGTCTTATCAATCAATTGAGTCACATCTCAACGATCAATGGAGTAGTACAGTGAGTCTGTTTGCTCTGATGCAATGGGTTTGGCACTGCATATTAGAGCTTGAAGGCAGGTACATGCATGTGTTTTTGTCCAACAGTAGTATAGTGCGCCTGCAGACAGAAGGCTGGAGTGATTACAAGACAAAGAGAGTATGTTTGCTGTTGGTAGTGTTCATAGTGTCTACAAGATGTTTGAGCTGGCCTGTCACATGACTAGTGACCAGAAAATGGAGATCAGAGCACACACATGTAGATGTGACATGGACTGTCGCAGACAACACAGAGCTCTTTGTTGAACGTAGACACACATCTTGCAAATGTGCAGTGTAGAAATTCCTCCAACGTGTTAACTCTCTGACAAGTAGGTTTTCTTGTTATAAACTGTTGCTTATTGAAAGGAAATACCAGGTGTCTGTATGGTTATGTGCATGGCGACAAACTGGTTCTTAGTTCCTGGTCCCACCTGCTCTGTGCTCCACCCATACCTTTAACTCTTACAGAAACACGCCCATCTGTTTTGTGAGCATGAGCCTGCATGAGTCGGAGTTCCTGTTTTGAGTGTGGTTTTCACCTTTAACCAAGCTCTCTCTGATGTGTTAAAAGATGTATTGTGAAACAGCGCTGTCCCTGTTGTGATTGATATACAGTGTAATATCTCCTTTAATTGATTCTAACTTGTCATAAAAACAAGACAAGTATGTATCCCTCTGTTACTGTACTGGGTAATTCCATCAATGATGCCAGTTTTATGGTCATTTTTGTACTCTTCACACATTCCCCTGCACCCTATTCCCACTGTTAGTACCTCATTTCTTCCTCTTCACCATCTCTTTTATGGCCATCAAACTCTTCTGATTTAGCAGCCTGAGTTCACAGCCATGATTTAATGCAGAACTGTCTGTCACTTGTGTGTGTAGGGAGGGGGAAGTGAAACCTCTGATCATAAGTCACCGATATGTTCTGTCACTGTGCTTACTATTCAAAAGGGAAATGACAGTGGCATGAACTATTTCTCTTTAAGTGGGGAAGCCTGGATACTTTTTTTGGAGGTACTTTTCTGTATTACTATGACAGTAACCTCATGCTGCCACTAGATGTCCTGATTGTATTAGCTATGTTTCATTTGGTTTCTCTACGAGTGTACTCAGAAAATTGGGGAATTTTTGTGACCGGCTTAATATTGCTTGCAACTGAATGATGTAATGTGCAATATAAAGTAGTAATTAAAGTGTTCTGTATTTGGAACAGCTCTTTAGGGCTCCATCTTTTGATTATTTTCATAATGCTTAGGTCCATCTATTGTTTTTTTCTCTTGCCTGCTTTCTCAATCAAGTGTTCAGTCTGTAAAATATCAAAAATATCTTGTTTAGTTTATTTAACTTTCCTCTTTGCCCCATGATTTTTAGTTTACAATGATACAAAACAAAAAAGCAACAAAGCTTAGTAGAAGCTGTAGAACTAATGGATCTTGCACAAGAGCACATGCATCTCAGATTAAAGCACATGAATGCTGACCAAACTCCCCCTTTCCTTCGTGTTTAGGTCCCATCCAGAAAGATTGTGTGCAGGAGAGCCAACAAAAAATAATCCTGCCGCAACCATTAACCCTTGCTAGCAGTGTAAAATACTTTGAATGACAATAACGAATTGTTGTCAAGTCAAATAGAGGCAGTGGTGGCCTAGTGGTTTGTGAAGCGAACTTGTAACCGGTGGGTCGCCGGTTCGAGCCCCCAGACTGGCAAGAGGTTGAGCTGGGAAAGTGAGAGCGACTGCATTTCCCAGTCACCACCACTGTGGGCCCTTGAGCAAGGCCCCTAACCCCTGACTACTCCGCTGCAGCCCACTGCTCCTAGTATGTATAATTATGGTTAACTTTGAATAGGATGGGTCAAATGCAGAGAAGGAATTTCAATCAATAAAGGTTAGATTATTAAAGTAGTGTTGTGATCCCCCCACTTTTCTCTCCTCCATTCTGGTCTGTGTGTGTTTGTTTTACCGTGACACACACATAGTGAAACAGAGAGCAGAGAACAGGGGAATGTTCCGGACTGTACTTTTACTTTTACAGTGTACAGTAGTGTTGTCATTCTCGTTATAAACACAGGGATGGCCAACATTTTCAAAGGGAGGGACTCAAATGCACTGATATGCACTAACATGCATGCTCGGCTGGACAGGTGTTCAGAACGTAGAACAAAGAAGCTTGGATTGCAACACACACAGAGGGAGTGTGACTTCAGGTTCTGCTAAGAATGCCATTACTCCACTATATCTTTACGTAACACATAGTTGTTTGCGGCTATAGTAATGCTGTATTTATGTTCAAAATCTTGTATATTGAATCTTAAAACCAGAACATGTTCTTTGACTTTGTTATTGATGAATGTAAACGTTTGAAAACATTATTTGATCATCAATTTAACTGGTGCTTCATTTTCTTTTAATCAGCGTTACTGCTCTGTATCTTTTAGAGAAAACCTGACTTGCATTCATTGTTTTCATTGATTTTATTATGTAATTAGTTATACTTTCATCTATATAGTCATGCACTCAATTATTCATCTATCTCTGCAATATATTATAATCTTATTTACTAAATCACGAAACCCTTTAGTCATTCATCATGGCTCTAATCTCTCCTGTTCTCTCCAGATATCCAGGAGTACTATGAGCTGACCATCCTCTCAGACAGCAAGCATTCTGCGGATCAGCAAGATGGTCCTGGGAAACTCAGTGCCTCCTGCAACCCGCCAGCAGAACCCTCAACCCAGCCACAGCCCTCCATGACTCCCCTGAGTCCCCAGGCTTCTGGTGGACCATCCCAAGCCAAACCGCTGACCCCCAAACCCAGATCAATCAAGTCCCATGCCGCTCCAATCCCATCAGGAATACCTGCAACAAAGCAGTCTTCCCCTACGACACAGTCCAGCACATCTCCGTCACAGCCAGCCAAAGTCAAATACCGTGCGCCTCTTCCTCCTGTCCAGCCTGGAACCTCCAAATCACCGGCGGCAGACACTTCTAAATCCTCTTCTCCCTCTGTTGCCACCTCACCTGGTGTCAGCAGTGTAGAAACCCCTTCTAGCTCCATAAAAACATCTCCTGGAGTTGTACTGAATGGATCTAAACGACATCTTACCGCCACCAGCTCTGCTGGCACTTCAGACAGCTCTATCAATCCACAAAGCCTTTCTGCCTCCCCCGACCTCAACCTGGTGACGGTCTCTGCCCTCGTCTCCAGCACCATCCAAGGCCTTGTATCTCCAACTACTCCAGACAAACTTACGCCCACCAGCACCACTCCAAGCACCAGCCCTGGTCTCAGCAGAGTCACAGATTCTACCATAGTGTCTCCATCTCTTACGACCCCGAAGGACCCCGGACTGGGCAAAGTTACACCCAGCCCAAGTCCAACTAGCCCCAGCCATGGAAAGTTTACCTTCAGTAGCCGCAGTCCTACAAGTCCACCTGGGCAGCTGAACAAAGGACCTCTTCGTAGGTATGTCCAAAAAATGGATTTTGTTCAGTGCAACTTTTAGTAACATGAATTTACATTTTAATTGTTAATATAATATAGCACCTAAGTGTCACTGACATTTTAACAGACTCAACTGATAAAGTAACTCTGGGAATTTCAGTGGGAAATACTAAAGCAATGAGATGTTAACACTAAAGATGTGGACAAAACTAGAGAGCTTTTTCATTGTTTCCTTTCAAAATCTGTGTTACTACAGGAGGTTGTTTTTTTAATGTGGCCATTATAATGAAGCTATGTTGCTCATGCTAACTAACTGATTTAGTTCCACCAAAATTAAAGCACAAAGTCATTTTAAGAAATATTATAAAAATCCCTGGAGTCCCAAAACCTGTGCTTTTTAACATTTTGTCAAAATTACACCATATCCTTATTATACTTGTAACAAGAAACTGTAGAAACAGAAAGAATTGTCTGATTTTTAATTTTCTGAAGGTCCACGAATGTGTGATGTGTGACGTGCAGCTAGGTCAATAAGCTTCAACTTGTAGTATTTTAATCACCATCATTTTATTCTTTGAAAATTCTTTGCTAATAAGTAAAATTGAGAATCAAAGACAAGACCAGATAAACTAAATAAAACATACTTGATCGATAACATAAATACAGCATGTTTAAAAATGCGATACAGAGGAGCAAGTTGTCAGCAAGTTGTCGAAAGATACATACAGCGTGGTAAAATATCTTTCTTGAGTTGATGGGCAGAATAGTAGCCTATCTATAGCAAGTGGAACCCCCATTTTTAAAGCTTTCATAACACCTGTGGGCATTTAGAGAAATTCATAGAGAAAACATATTTTATCCATTTTCTTTAATTTGTTGTTTCCATTAAAGGTGCAGAACTTTATACTTCAGTGAAAAATGAGCCCACAGTAAGCAAAAATGTGACAGGAACAAAAAACACCCAGAAACTGCTTGGGTTTCAGAGGGTTTGAAAAGCAAAACTAAGAGACTGCTATACAGAAAATAGGTTAATTGACAACTTATATTGTGTTCAGTCAGAGAAACTAATACCATGTTTACTTATTTCACATAACAATATCAGGTATAGACAGTACAAAATAGTTACTGGCACATCCTCTCTCCCTGAACTTTGTTCCCAGTCCAACCAGCCCTGGGCCAGTAAAAGTTACCTCCGCAGGCGCCAGCCATGGTCCAGCCCGCTCCAGGCCACCTACAAGCCCACTGACCCCCAACAAGGTAAGACATCACTCGTTTTGTGTGAGCGCCTGAGGAAACCTGCAGGAAATTTCTCTGCAGTTGATAGCAGAGTGACATACAGATTGCCTCCTCTCAGAATGTGGGTGATTTGTTGTTGGGTGTCGAACTTGAGTAACAGAGGAGCTGCAAGAGTCTGGAAGAGAAAGAAAAGTGTGGATGTATTTTTAGAGGAGCAATTTTAACATGAAAATATGGCATATTTTATGTTCTTTATGTCCCAGTGCTGCAGAAAGCTCGACAGTTTTTCTGATGTAGCTGCTGTATAAAGTTCCCATTAATTATGGCTATATGGTCGCGTGGTAAAGATTTTGATTTCAGTAGATTTCATGGTCTTAATATCATATTCTGACTGTATATACCGGTTTTATTTTGCTGGGTTGGTGTATCAGGTAGTATAAACCTTGGTTATGATACCCTGTGGTGCTGCAACATACACTGCTTGCAAGATATATGCTCTCATCATTGTCTTTGAACTTTGAACACATCCACAGAACAGATTTGTATGTAGTATCAGCAATGGCTGGAGCTGCAGCTACAGCTGGATAACATTTATTATCTTCTAAACCCTTAATAATTGGAGTATTTTCTTATAATGGCTTTTAATTTTAGCTCCAAAGGGTTTTCGTCCACTGTGTTACACCCTGCTTTGTTTCTGCACCATGCCTGTTCTCAGTTTGTTATTTTTGTAACACTGTGTTGTCATTTGTAGATATAAAGTCATTACGTCACCTTGCTAATGCGAATACAGAATAACAAGGTTTCAATATAATTAAATTATACTGAATGTGTGGTTTTCAATTAGATTTATCTTGTATTTTGCGCTTCCTGCCTCACATATCACTTCTCCCTCATAGAAATAGTTTTGATATAGATTTACGGTACTAGTGACAGCATGTCTCTTCTTGAATCAGTACATCGAAAGGCTCCTTGTGGCTGCAGCAGGCAGAATGCGACCGACATGTCATTTATATGAAGGCTGGCTGTTTGAACATTGCCTTACATTGCATTACATAATATGACAAGAGGAATCAATTCAGTTCAGTAACATTTTATTGTTCAGTAGAGTCAGCAGAATGAGCTCAGAGGATTGATGCAACTGGTTTTGTCTTGTTGATCTTAAAATAGGGATTGAATGCTTTTTTTGTGGTTTGTGCCGTTTGACCACAGGCTTACACTGCACACACTGTTACTTTGATCGCCTGCTGGTAGTACACATCTTGGGAGGGGGTGCTTGTATTGACATGCTGTCTTTATACTGCAGTTGTTTACTTCACAGTGCTCTATGTGCACCAGGCAACATTTGTCCTTTCAGGTATATACTCCTTGTATTGCGTTTTAGTTGGTAGCTACTTCAGATACATTAAAGTGCTGCTTCATAATTAATCCAATTATAATTGGAAACTGGGGTGATTAATTTAGCTATCCTCTATGGAAACATTAGTAGTCATTTTTAATCAGATGGAAAGGGGAATTTTGAATTTGGCAGGAATTTTTGGATTTTTGGATTGAAAAACATGCATTGCTTATTATCCATTATTGAACTGTTTAAGGAATAGGGTTAGTACAATAGTCTTTAGTGGGAAATTGAGACCCAATAATAACGCTCATTAGCACAACCCTGCACAGAAAGACGGACAACTTTCTGCTGTCAACTGTGAGCAGTTGCTCACATTGTTGGAGATAGCCAACAATGAATGTAGGGGCAGAAGCTGGGCAGAAGTAGAGCAGGACATAGTGTGTATCCATGTGTTCGTGTGATGCTACAGATTTGCGTTTTAGACACTGATTTTCTACTCCACCCAAGTTTCCCATCTACCGCTGCACCTCAGGTCTTCTATACTATGTACAGTATATTACAATATGTTGTAACATTTCATATTTACCATCAACTGTAATGTTGCGTATCTAGAAAAAGCCTGACTGAATGAAATCCCATCTCCGTGTGAAGCTTCAGGCTGCATATGGAGCTTTAACTTCATCCATACCCTCAGTCAAAGTTGAAAGTAGAGCATCTATTGCTATACCGCTGTTACTGTTCACTCAGTCTAATCCCCCACTCCTGCCAAACAAGAGACCTGACCTGATAAAACAGCAGAGAGTGGTGTGTGTAGTATATGAATTTGTGTGTGTGCTTATGTCTGAGAGAACACGTCTGTCTGTGTGAGTGTTTGCCTGTGCATCCATGTGTATGCGTTTCTGCGCCTGTCTCTAGATGTTTGGCCATTTTTTTGTGTGCTGACTGTGTTCTGCGTGTGTGCTGACATATATTCTGAGCCATGCACTCTTCGAGGTCAAAATGTGGCTACCAGCTGCCATAAAACGAAGACAGCAGCTGGAAAACAGGAGGGCGGGTTTAGGTGCACCAGGACAGCTGCCATGTTTCCGAATCGGCCTCTATTTTAGCGGAGAGGTCCTGTCTGGCTGCTCTGATGAAAGGACAGGTGGAGATGACATGAGAAAGGGAGGAGAGAGAGATTGAGGGATGAATGAAAAGGAGGAGACAGAGACAAGCAGACGGCAGAAGGATGGCACCAATAGCAACAAGCGGCTGAGAGGTGGACCGGAAAAGTTGCGAATGGAAGATGTTTTGGTGAAAGTTTGCCGGTCGGACTGGTGAGGATGGACTGCATCTGTATCCTCACTACAAAGGTGAGACACAAGAACAGAACAGATTAGAGTAGAGCAGAGGAGTGTGGCAGAGAAGTCTCAACAAATCAGAACATGAGGGACCAGGATTTGACAGTGTAGTTGTACAGCCTTGGATCAAACTGTGTAATAAGTAAAGAATGTTGTTTTGACATCAGTGGCATTCATTCAGTCATTACAGCAGTCCCCTTAAATTTCATGCTAATATTGTGTGTGATTTTTGTGCTAAGCCTTTAATGTACCACATGTCCTCAGATGATCTTTTGTAAACTGTGAACTGTCATCAAGATAACATGGTTTTTAATGTAAAATTGAGGCTGAGACCTGCTTCCACATCCAAATGAAACACATCATGATCACCTGCAGGTTTAGTAAATGATGTGTGCACCTGCTCACAATTAGCCAAATCAAATTAGGGACAGGTTGCTCATTGTACAGATGGTTCGCTGTAATTTGTGAATGAACATTCTATAAGGTGATATCTTAGAGGAACAGGCTGTGCTCTAGTGAAGCGACTCTAATGGGAATGCCGAGCTGTTGCTCAGCTGTTGGTTTGACAACATGTGACACCCAGAGAGACGGGAAACTGGGTTGATAGGACACACACTTCAAATACTGACTGACTGGCTGTGTAGGTAGATGACTGATGCAGTGGATGACTGAATGACTAACTGGTCTCAAGGCAGGAGAGAAAACTGAAAACTAGGCTGGCAAAGTTAGACACATACATTATGCACATATGTGCATGCTTGGAAATGCATGGCCCATTTAACAGCAGTATAAACTGTGTTAGCTTGGACAGGATTTGAGCCCCCATTTCCAAATAATAGATGGATGGAGAATCAAAGTGATGCATGTGCTCCAATTAGAACAGAACTTCAAATACTACTACAAGGTGTCAAGGCCAGGGTGTGCTTTGAACAAACTAATTTATAAAACATGTCTTTTGACTTCATCTAAGGGCAAATGTATTCAGAACTGTTGGCCACACAAAAAAGACAGCAGTCAATAACTGTTAAAATGGTGATAAGAAAGCACACTTTAGGACAGGGATTCATGGTATTGCACTACTGTAAACAGTAAGAGCCGTAGCTGTGTGTGCAGGGCTTTAGACTAACTTTTCCACTGGTAGCAATGTCCGTTACCAGCTTTCTCACTTGGTTCCATCAGCACATGATTTAGTTACACCCTTCTTTGGGTATTAATCAGTGTTCTTGCATGCTGATGAATAGTTGTCTAACAACTTAACAGTAGTCTAGGCTTGCTCAGTGTTTAGGGTCATGTATTGGTCCGTGCAGTGTTTTTAATTAAAATATTTCCTGCAATATAAAGTCCTGCACCTCTATGGAAATAGACCAACCATGCTAGAAAAATGAGAACTCAAAAATGTCTTTTGTGCAGTATAACAAAGTTATAGTGCCATAAATCACAAAAAAGAAAAAGCAAAAGTTGAATTTCTGTGATCATTGATTTTACAAAATAAAAAAACAATA
>OMNN01030978.1:0-12438 GCA_900302755.1 Chromis chromis | reverse complement strand
AAAACAATAGTGACTCTACATACTATAGATATTTTACTAATTATATTTTAATTAGTTTTCATACTTTTTTCAATTAGCTCTGTGTAAACACAGCCCAGTTCAGCTGAAATGTTCCTGAATTTTTTCACTTGACTGCGAGCTATGCAAAAGATTTTAGTCATATGGTTCATATTTTTGGTGAATTTTAACGACACATGCATAATAAAGTATGTTTGATGAAATGTCATGATTTTGAGCTCAGAACAGCATGTTACAGATAAGTAGTTCTAGGACCGTTGGAAAGCTGAAAATCCAACGATTCTCTCAGTTTTTACAGTTTCTGCCTCTGATAAATGGTGTAATTTTCAAAAAAAAAAAAAAAAAAAAAAAAAAAAAAAGCCTTTCAAACTGGATTCTGGTGTACAGAGGGTTAACCTGTGTTGACCCAGTAACAAGTTCAGAGTTGCCAGCAATGGATGGGCCTGATGGCTCACAATACAGTCACAGCAAAGCTATCCTCTTGTACTGCAATCACAGGTAGCAGTTGTGGTTGAAAGAACTATTTTTTCTTCCACACTGTCTCAGTTGGTCTCTCCTGCCTGCACTTTAATCATCACTGGCATCTGAGTTGGAACCTTTTGTTTGCTCTCCCACCCCATCAGCCTCCTCCTCCTCCTCCTCCTCCTCCTCCTCCTCTCTACCCATTTCTAAAAAAATGATTTGCTATAGACCACTTAATTTTTTTTTAAATATGGTAACAGCTAAATGGATTATTGCTAAATCAATTATAAGTTTATGAACCTCTGAGTAACACAAGAGGACAATATAGAATGCAAAAACAAACTATAAGTGAAATTGGCAAACAGCTTCAGCAAAAATGGTCACTCAGAAGCATATTTTTATTACATTTAATATGAGTGATTGATTTGATATTTTCATTTACATTCAAACTGTTACTTCCCCGCTAAGAATCTTTTAATTTGATTCTGAATTGAATGGACTTTCTAAACTCCGTTTCGATAAGAGCTCTGCAGGTTAATCATTGATCATCCTTCTAAAGTTTAATAATGAAGACTGACATACTACTACAATGACTTACTTACTTATATTAGTGGTAAATTGCCTGTTTCATACATGTAAGAGTGTTTCTACATGTTTTATATGTAATTGTGGCAGTAGAGATGGAATCTTGTGCACGTGCATCAGCTTCCACAATGATTGATGGCTAATGGCATTTTATGTGGTCGACCCTGTCGGTGTGCTTTCATTGCATACAGTCCATGCAGTCACACATTTTGGGCTGCACGCAGACATCTGCAGAGTTTTCCATGTAGACCCCTGCAGACTTGGGCAGATGATGAAATCTACGTCCCCCACACCTTTGTGGACACATAGACGCGAAGAGCCTGAATCAGCCTTTACACAGCTGTTAACGCTACCTTGCTCACATCACTGATTTGTTGGGTTAGCCCTGACAGACGCTGTGAAACATTACCTCTTCGTTGTAACCCCAGTAAAATTAATGTCTCCAGCTGATTTTTGCTCTCTGTTTGACTCATAGAGTGCAGTTGTTACATCAGGGCTTCTTCTTGATGCTTTCCTGACACTGGCTGCGGAACCTGAAGGGACTTTGCTGCCGCTTTTCTTTTGTGGTAAAGTTTTCTGTTCCTACTCTGCAGAATACTTGCATCAACTCCTGGTCAATCAAGGCATTTTCAGTTGTGGGGAAACTGCATTATTTTCAGATCAGTATTCTGAATGTAACACCTATTGATTTAACTAAATACCTGAGTAATGAGTGGCACTTGAAGTGAAGACGTGGCATTTTTTTGTTTAACTTTTCCAGTGGGGCAAGAAAATTTCTCTTCCACTTGCCTTATAAAAAAAAATCCACTTTCCTTTAAGCAGACAAGTCTTACGTGAAGCCCTGACGCGCACTCTTAAACTCAAGTGAGTCTGAGTCTTTTGGCAAGAATACAAACGGACTGGAGGGATTCCATCTCACATTCATCTGGTTAATCCTGTTTATCTCATTGAGATAATGGATTAAAAAAACAGAGGGTGTTCCCTGAGCTCAAGACTGCTAGATTACCGCTGTAGAGTGTTTCAGTACATCCGCTCTCATCCCGCTTGATTAATTTCCTCTACCAATCACTCCCTCTGACTTTAACTGCATTCTTTGTCAACAAGAACAATTACATAACATAACAATTCTTGGTCCAGTTCACCTATTGAATATATAACAGCTACAGCTGTGAAACAAACAAGCAAGCAAAGGTCAGTCAGTTAAAATAATTAAGTTAAAGGGAATCACTTTTCCTCATAAAATGCACAAACTAATGTAAATTCGGTTTTCAGATATTTACTGAATGTATGCACTCTTTAGTATCTATGGTTGTGGCTTGTGTTATCAACCATATAGTCTGTGTATTTTACGTTCTATCAATATTTTCCTCTCTATCTTGCCCAATCCTCTTTTCCTGTCTGATCTATCCAGTCTTAAATCCCACCCTGGTTTTATCCGTGTGCAGTTGTAGTTTGGCCTAATTGAGTGTCACTGGCCTTGTGGACCAAAAGAGCAAGAGTCTTTCCTAAGAGGCTTACCTTAGGCTGCTAATAGACTTTACTGAGGTGGAGCTATTTTAAGATGGACAAAGAGGAGAAAAGAAATGAAAAAAATGGCAGAGAGACACACGAAGATGAAGGGAAAGGGAGAGAGCTTCTCTGTAGCTGCATGAGGACACAAGTTGATTGCATACCTATCTTTGCTGGGTTATTTTACTCACTTTTGCCAGAAAACTCCTTGCTACATCCCTCCACCGAGTCGTCCATCTGCGCAACTGTCCAGCTGGCATTGTGATGTAACTGTAAGGAGGGGCCACGGATGACAAATTAATCAACGGAGAAGGCATGAGAGCAGAGGAGAACAGGGAGAGAACTTCCCAAACAACTGTAGGACAGTTGAGCTCAGAGACATGCCTCTGCATTTGGACTGACACGGTGATGTAGGACTGCTGCCAAAGATTGCTTCACTTCATGAGACCCTTGGGTTAAATGTCTCGGTTGGATCTGGATCATCCTCATTTGTTGTAAAGAATTAGACTAATCCTGTAGGTCTCCGGATTGGCCTGCCTGTAGTATAGCTGACACCTGCTGAGCAAGTACAAGGGCTACATGTGAAAATGGACCAAGGCGACTCTGCGTCCTCAAACAATGTAACGTATATTGACTTATATTAATTACAATTTATCTTCTGACTGTTGGTGGTGAGAAGAAAATGCAATGAGCCTTGTTGTTATGGTAGCAAGTATGTAGAGTGTAGCAAAGAGGTTTAATCAACCCAGCAGACTATTGTCTTTGTATACGTGTAAACCCATTGAATCTGGTGGATTTGTGTTAGTTCTGTAATTTTGCATGCACAATTAGGTTATTTTTAAAGCTATTTTTAAATCAGATATAGGTGTGTGTTTACATGTTATATGTACACACTGTACATAAGGTACGGGTCCTGTAATCCTTTTGTAACTACACTTAAAAAACACAATATAGTAATGATTTGGTAGGTTCTTTCTCATTGTCTTCAACTGTATATTGTATATGTAGCAGAGGTGCTACGGAGTGCGGAGGCTGGCAGTAAACCAGGAGGAGCTGAGTAATTAAGAGGAATTAATCCAAAGGACATTAATGATAGCTGCTTGCTAATGGTACAATCCCTATGCTGTCCAATTACTTCTGTTTCAATCTCTGCAGACTAACAACTAAACTCCACTAATTACTAAAAAAGCCTAACCTTACCTATACATCTCTACTGACTACAATGGGAATGTTGCCCCTGTTTTTTTAATAAGGGGACACAATAGAGTAGTCACTTAGGTGGGCCAAAGCTGTTTCTCAGACCAAATCCATGCAACTCCACATCCTTAAAGCCAAGCCAAATCCGGACGCCATTCACAGGAAAACTCTCATTTGGCTCCTGACCTCAGCCACAGTCAGCCCAACTTGTCTGGTTCCCAGGGTCAACTCTGGAGGCAATGACTAAGCAGTGCCAGTCTCTTGCAGCTAAATAACTTGTCTAAAAGGATGATCCCAACACTCTTGTAAGGATAAAATCTTTAGGAATAAATGTAGTGCTTGTGTTACTGAATGTAGTTGTTCATTCCACAAAACACTTAGATAGAAAGAGACTGCATTACATTCTCTTGTTTAGTCACTTATTTGCTGCCCTTTGTAGCCTTTATCTTTTCAGCAGTCACTTAACCTGTTCAAGCTAACAGGCTAGCAAGCTAACATTAATTGTTCGGCCTATGTCACGCTTGGGTACTTTCAAAGCACCTAATCCCATTAAGCAGATGACTAATCTCTGTGAAGATATACACATAAACCCACACTTTTAAAAAGATATAGTATCCGATATACACACAGGAAATGGTCATTTCATTTCAGTTCAGTCATCTTATTGATTTGTCAGGAACAGGAAATGGATTCATGAATTCCTGACCCTTGGATGCCAGATTAGTTCAGAGAGTAAATCAGGTCATTCCACAGGCCAAATGTGGTCAAATGTATGTATGTTAGTAGTGTAAATGCAAAAGGCGCAGTAGAAAGGATGAATTTTTGAATGTGCCAGTAGGAAGGTTGTTTTTTTTAATGTTGAGTATTTTTCTTAAGAAAAGATGCCAAAATGCTCTAATTCCAGCTTCTTAAATCTGAATATTTTGTGGTTTCTTTGCTCTTCTATGCCAGCAAACCGAATAACTTAATGCTGTGGACAAAACTAAACATTTGAGGACATCATCTTGGGATTTGGAAAACACTGATTGGCATTTTTAACCGGTTTCTGACATTTTATAGGCTAAACAATGAATTGGTTAATCAAGAAAATAATGGACAGATTAGTCAACAATGAAAATAATCATTAGTTGCTAGGGGTGTAACGGTTCGGTTCTCTGTTAAGAGGAAAAATTAAAAAAATTTAAAAAAAATGCTCATAATTAATCCAAAACATTTGTTTATTATTCTTATACCAAAGAGCTGTTAGCAACTCAGTAAATTAAATTAAATGTACAATGTATACAAATGTAACAGAAATACTGCAGCATAGTTCTCAATATCAAATAAACAAAATAAAACCCTAACCCTCGACATACGGCTTTCGTCTTGTCCACTTGTTTTTCTCCTTCTTCGTACTTCACGGGGAAACCGAAGTGATCCCAAACGAGTGATTTTAATGACAGCAGAGCACCTTCCAGCTCTGTCTTCTTGTTGTTAGCATTAGCCATCCCATTCGCTAGCCATACAAACTAGGCTAATCACAGAAGCGCTGGCAGGAGAATAAACGGTCCGTCACATCCTGTGGTCCACTGAAAACTCCTACTTGTTTTTAGTTCCGCAATACTGCGCAACTGTGAGACGGAAAAGGTCCGCCACAACTGTGGGCACTATGAGGTTTTAAGTTTCGCAATTAAAACAATTCTGTACATTGGCCATTCTTAATAGTCTTTTTGTACCGCGGTACACCTCTGTACTGAACCGAAAGTACCTATACCGTAGGGTTCAATACGACTACGTGTATTGTTACACCCAGGGCTGGAAAATCCTGGTCCCCAAAAGTAAAAATCCTTTTCCGTTTCAGATGTCTCCCTCTTCCAACACACCTGATTCAAATGATCAGGATCGTTATCAGGCTTCTGCAGAGCTTGATGATGAGCTGATCATTTGAATCAGGTGTGTTGGAAGAGGGAAACATCTGAAACGGAAAAGGGTTTTTACTTTCGGGGACCAGGATTTTCCAGCCCTGGTAAAATCTTGGGGCAGGATTTTCACTGAAATCCAGCTATAAGAGAGTCTGAATCTGTATCTGCCAGCTTCTGCTGTCGCTACAACGCAGCTGGTGCCATCCAGCTGTATTATTTAAGTAAATAATATAATAAATAAAATAGTATAGCAAATAAAATAAATAAGTAAATAAACACAGGGTAAAAGAGAATAAAATAAATAATAATAACAAAGTTTTTGATTAGTGACTATCGGCAGTGCATTGTGGGATATTTTGAGTGCACTATATTGGGTATAACAACTTTAACTTAACATTCGGATAGTGCTACAAAATGGCAAACACACTATATAGTGAGTAGTGACTGATTTCAGACACAGTCCAGGGTTTGCGTCCCGTCTAAGAAGTTTTGTTTTATGTCACTGTTTACTTTTAGGCTTCGGTATAAAATGATGTGGTCAGGTTGGTCCAGGGCATTAGCCAGAACTAAGCCAAACTTTTTCCCAGAAGACCAGGGTTTGCCTCCTGTCTTAGGATTAAGTTTTGTTTTCTGTCATTGTTTACTTGAGCTTCCTTTACAGTCAGGCTTAGTCACAAAAACTATGTGGTTAGGTTGGTAGGGGGCGTGAGCTAACGGTCGCACTGTCACCCAGAATAAGGGGATTCACATTCATTCTCAGAATGAAGTTTTGTTTTCTGTCACTGTTTCTTTTCGCTTGCTTTCCAGATAAGTTTAGTCACAAAAACTATGTTGTTAGGTTTAGGAAAATTTCCCGACTTTTACATGTAAGAAGCTTGGTTACGCATCAAAATTACTTGGGTAGGGTTGGAAAAATGTCATGGTTGGTTTAAAATATGATCCTTTCACTCCATGGTTGCATCGTCTCCTCCATTTTCTGGATCACCAAGTCCCGCCCCATCTAATATATGATTGGTTGGCTGAAAAGGAGCAGCAGGGAAGCAGTAAAATACATGGCAAAGATACGCTGATTAGAAACATATTAATGATGCGTTACAAACAAACATAACCCAGGTTGTCTTCATGATGCTCTGTGTGTGCTCCATTAAAACGAGTAGTTTGATGTGTAAATGGAGTGATAGCGTGCAGCTTCCTTCAGTCAAGTGGAACAGGTTGTTGTTGTGTAATGGAGAGCTATGTTGAATATAAACAGCTATTACAGTAAAAAGGGCCGCTACTGCAAATGATGCATGAAAGAAATGCTTGCAGAAAACTGTTAATCACGTTAGTTAGTATATTTATTTTCCCACTCAGTGCACTCTAATTGCCTGCTGCTTATTTCTAACGTGACAGCTGCACATCAGACCTGTTAAACTTTAAACTTCATACATTTAAATATGACATTGAAGAATTACATTTAGGTCTGACACTGTTCCATAAAGAATACGTGGAAATCAGTATAGCTTTCCAGCCAAATCAAAGTTAAAAGTTACATATACTGTATATATTGAATATTATCTGTGACAAATACCTATAGACTAAAACATTTTCAAATCTGTGTTCTATTAGCAGCAATAGCAGCAGTGCAAAACAGACTTGGCAGCAAATCAGGACCAAACATAAAAACATATTTATATATTTTCTTCTTTACTAACTCAATGCATGTAAGTTGCTGTGGCGATGCAGAGTAGACTTTGGAAAAGAACTGGTAAAAAGGGAGGTGCTTTTCATAATTTAAATCCTCAATTTAAATCTTAAACTCTGAACAGAACCTCCTCAGCAGGAGCAGGTTAGATGTTCTACATAAATCCTCCATAATGATGGAGCAGGTTAAAAGAGAGACACCTTCGTGACAGTGAAAACTTTGGATTTTGGCTCAACATACCACACTAACCTATTAATACTGCTTTGTAATACACCCCTCTGGTTTGTTTCATTCTAGTGTATTTCCTAATAGTGTGGCTTTTGTGACTTTATGAGCGATGCTGACTTTGTACTCCTCACCTTTGTTGTAGAAATTCAGGGGAACTAGGAGTTAGTAGTACAAATAGCATAAATCGGGGCAACTAGTGTGAGCTTAGTGTGAGTTAATGATTATTGGTATTTTTATTATTAAAAGAATGATTCCTGATCAAATAAAGTAATTCAAAAATGTGCTACTTTGGCGCTGATTCAGCCATCTTTTATAGTCACCATGCTGTGATCTTTAACAATGTCTAGCCAACACCACTATCTGAATGGTTACATGTCACGAGTAATAGCACACTGAAGGATAAATGCTGAAAAGTTCACGTTTATATATCCATCCATCCATCCATTATCTGTACATTATCTGTACGCCGCTTAATCCTCTGTAGGGTTGCGGGGGGGGCTGGAGCCTATCCCAGCCGACTTAGGGCGAAGGCAGGGGACACCCTGGACAGGTTGCCAGTCCGTCACAGGGCCACACACAGGACAAACAACCAAGCACACTGTCATTCACACCTATGGACAATTTAGAATCCTCAATTAACCTCAGCATGTTTTTGGACTGTGAGAGGAAGCCGGAGTACCCGGTGAAAACCCACGCTGCACAGGGAGAACATGCAAACTCCACACAGAGGAGGCGTCCTAACCGGGACGCGAACCGGCGATCTTCTAACGGTGCTAACCACTGAGCCACTGTTCAGCCCACGTTTATATATGTAAAATATAAATAAACATAAGCATTTGAAGTTCTTTTGCTCTAATGTGATTGGTGGTTATGGTTAGTGCAGGTTGGGATGACTGGTTGTTAGGCTTAGGGTACGTTGGGTCAAACTGCAAAGCTGACCTAATCCAGCACAACCATTAGGGATCTCCATCAAGGACAACTTGCCATCTTGTCGGCCTTTAAGTCCTTTAACTTGTGTCTCATTTTAACCCCTTACAGGCCACCTAGTGTCCTGGCACACATGCTGTTATGGGGACAAAGATTTGAACTCCTGAATAAGGTATCCTTAACTTGTTTTTTTACAATCTTGTACTTTGTTGCCATGCAGGCTCTCCATGTGTACAACGAAATGAGTGAAGAACAGGATAGAAACACTGAGAAGGAACATTTAGTTGTAAAAACAAATGTAACATGGACATATATCGGCTACAGAAAGATGATGTTGACCAAAAACAGGTATTCTGTTGGCAGTGTCTTGCAGTTGTTGCCTCCACACAAGGTAACACATCCTGTTTGTTGGACCATTTAAATCAGCATGACAAATTTCTCTATAATGAGGGCAAAGCCAGATCTGAATGCCATCCAAAGAAAGGTTTGTCAGTGTTGGACTATATGAGAAAGATTCAGAACGACTTTTATCAGCCTTTATAAATAAATTTTCATTGTCAATGCAGATAAATTTCCCAACAAAATCACCCCAATCACTCGAGAGTGATTAATTATTTCCAAACACAGTTAACAAAGTCATCTGGTGAAAATATTTTTGCATATCGCAATAGGCCTACATATTGCAGATAAACAAAATATTGCAATACCCTAAAGAGCAGTGTGCTACAAGCAACTTCATGTTTCGTAACTGTGCAGCAGCTATCTCATCAGAACATGTGCCAAGTACCATCCAGTGTAAGAAACAGCCAGCAAAGAACAAATTCCCTTAAAAATAGCAGCAAAAAATAACGGTGGCACTACTTCTCCTGCTGTGCCATGGCATTAATTATCCCTCATACATTTCTCACAGCGTCACAAGAGTGGCAAGACTCTGAATTGTCAATTACTAACACAAAATGATGAATGATTTAAAATATAAAATAGCAGCTGCTGGCAAAGATAGGTCACAATACTCCTGTACATCAGTATTTTATGTCTCTCTTTGAGTTTTGTTTATGCATCATCTGAGAGAGTGTGTGTTACATCAAACAGACTGCAGATGCTAAAAGCAACAAAACAGCTTTATGCCTTTAGCTATTTCTGTAGAGCAAATAATTTTTTGTTGTTCCCATGAGCCGAGCTTTATGAGCTGTAAACGACCAGAGATCAGCTTTATTTTCATTACAACTGTGCTGTATGGACACTGCCAAACTTAGGGCATGTTAATGCTGGTGGACGTGATAATATATTGTCACATGTGCAACAACATGAGAATTCAGGTTTCTCACATGGCGAGTCAACAGCATCTTTAGCTTTCAAAGTCTGAACTGAATGTTTCCTGCAGCTAAATTTGGATTGAATCAGATAATGTTTTGAGTGTTTGTAGGTAACTTTAATTGTTAATTTGTTTAGTCATTTGTTGTGTTTCTGGCAGAAATCAACATAAACATGAGTGAGCAATAACATAAGTCATCTTATTTTCATATTTTGCATTCATTGTTTTTGTAATTGATGATGGCACTTCAAGTGTGCCACTACTTAAAGGTTGAATCATCCTCAGACAATATCCTTAGTTTCTGTCTTGCAGGGATTCACAGATATAATTAAAGATGCTGTTAATTTATCTGAATCACCTCCAAACTCTTATCACTCCTAGTGACAGACAGAAAACAAAGCAAATGGAAACATAACCTCCATGGAAAGTGTAATTACAGAGCTATGGAGAGAAACGTTTGAAAAGGCAGCCACTGCAAGCCTGGGCAGAGTAAGTAAGTAAGTGGTCCCTGTTTTCCTGTTGACATTGATCCTAGGCCAAATTTAACAGATGGAAGAATAGACGAGGTATCGGCCTGCCCAGTGGGAGGGATGTCTGGACAGGATTTACGATCCATTCAGGTGAAAGGTGCATCATCAGCTCACACTCGAGCCTATTGGGCCACGCCCCTAAGATCACTATACCCATGATCCTTAAAAATAGCCTGACTCTGACCTGGAACTCTCCACAAACCCTGCAGCCCGATGCAGCATGTGGGGCTGAAGAACAGTCGGACAGACTCTCTACCAGGAACCGCTGCAGTGCTTCTGTGTTGGGATTAGCTGTGACTCCTTTAGAACAGCTCTAAATCTAATTAGGCTACACGCCTCATCGCCCTGTTAGTGTGTTAGGCCCTCGTCAAGAACAGAAATTACACAGACGTGACCTCACAAAGCAACAATCCTGCCATGCACTTGGACTTTACATTTTATGCTATTTATACCTCAGTACATTTCAGAGGACAATACTGTACTATTTACTCAGCAGCAATATTTGACGTCTTCATTTTCTAGTCACTTTGCGGGTTTAGATCATCAGTGATGGAAATTAGTTTGCTATAGTTACTGATACATTCTACTTAAATATAATTTTAATTTACTTATACTGCACTTTTTTTGGTCAGTTGAAGCCTCTTGTCATGTTTCAGACATCTATGAGTTGTTAGCTGTTCTACCAAAGAGACATTTCACCTCTAAACTTCTCACTATGTAAAGAAAATCCAACAAAACTTTTTTTTTTTAAAGTACAAAACATGACCACAGATTAGTGTAGCTTAAAGTCTTGCCGCCACTGCATGCATCGTTCATCATGCATAATCACAGTAAAGACTACTGCAGCCAGTGAGACTGTTTCTGTTGGACACATGTCATTTTTAACATCAGAACTGTAAAATCTAGGATGCTTCCTCTTTGGAAGCAACATGAACAACACTTAAGGGCCATAAAACTGTGAACAACCAATGAAATTTTACAACTTGAGTCACAAGTAGCATGACATCAGCAACTCTGCATTGAATCAAAATGCACATAGAGGATCAACTACTGGATCTTGTTCTACGGTACAATAGATGATGCTATGCCCCTAAAAGTTAGTCATTGATGGAGGTAGTGCTGGACATGCTTGTAGCTGAACACTCAGTCATGATCTTTGTTTCGTGCTTCAAAAAGGGACATGATCAAATTGTATTTCTTGTGACCCCCTCAGCACTTTTCAGATGTTAAAATATGATAAGAGACATAACATTATCTCTCTCATTCTTTGTGACATGCTATAACTTTGTTTTTTGTTCTGTCGTCTCCAATTAACCATCTCATGACCCCTCAGATTTATCTTGTGACCTTTTAAAGACCCCGCGATTTTGAGAGCCACAGAACTAAACTGCATATAAAGTTCTTAAAATGACTTCTACTTTGACCAGCAGCAGTGCTCCTCTTCCCAAAGGATGATATGCGAGTATAAACAAACTATTAATAGCAGTACTAGTAACATATAATATAATATAACACTCACAGGGTCCTTTTTTTTTTTTTTAGCAGAACAAGTACTTTTCATACTTTACACCAATCAGCCACACCATTATGACCACTGACAGGTGAAATGAATAACATTGATCATATTGGTACTATGTGGTGTTCTGCTGTTGATGAAACTTAGACACCCAAATAAACATTGTCCCAGAACAAGCACACTCCCTCATGCAAATGGAAATCCCAAATGTCACTGGCCTACCCCCACAGGAAAATGCACCCCACCACATGGCAAAGACATCAAACAATCAGGAACATCTTGAGAAACATGACAATGGTCCAAGATGTTGATTTGACCTCCAAACTTCCTAGACCCCATTCTGATCAAGCATCAACAGAATGCAGTGGAACAAGTTTGATTGACAGAGGCCCCACTGCACAAGCCAGAGTACCCAAAGGATCCACTGCCAACGTCCTGGTGCCAGACCCCATAGGACACCCTGAGAGGTCCTCTTGTCCATGCCCAATGGTACAGAGCATTTTTGATGACATAAGGGGGACTAACACAATATTAGGCAGGTGGTCATAATGTTATGCCTGATCGGT
>OMNN01030975.1:0-21159 GCA_900302755.1 Chromis chromis | reverse complement strand
CTCCGATCAGGCATAACATTATGACCACCTGCCTAATATTGTGTTGGTCCCCCTTATGTGGTCAGAAATGCTCTGAACGATTGGGCATGGACAAGAGCACCTCTCAGGGTGTCCTATGGGGTCTGGGACCAGGACGTTGACAGTGGATCCTTTGGGTACTCTGGCTTGTGCAGTGGGGCCTCTGGCAATCAAACTTGTTCCACTGCATCCTGTTGATGCTTGATCAGAATGGGGTCTAGGATGTTTGGAGGTCAAATCAACATCTTGGGCGATTGTCATGTTCCTCAAGATGTTCCTGATTGTTTGATATTTTTGCCATGTGGTGGGGTGCATTTTCCTGTGAGGGTAGGCCAGTGACATTTGGGATTGCCATTTGCATGAGGGAGTGTGCTTGTTCTGGGACGATGTTTATTTGGTTGTCTAAATCTCATCAACACGGATGTTAAAATCCAAGATCTTTCCAGCAGAACACCACATAGTACCAATATGATCAATGTTATTCACTTCACCTGTCAGTGGTCAGAATGTTGTGGCTGATTGGTGTATGTGACCTCACAAAAATGTTGAGCTTGTAATAATTGTTTAATTGATTTAAACCTTATGCAAGAGACCAACAGTGATGACACATGCTCAGATTCATATCAACCATCTCAGCTCATACCGGTTTGAGGAAATGAGAAAAGATGTAAATGATTATGATAATACAAAGGACAACTATTGAAGGAGCTGTAATGTGATAATTTGTATCCAAAGACCATCCTGGACAATCAAATGGCAAATCTCTTTCAATAAATACAAACAAAAAGCTCCACCTCCCTTGTAATTTCCTGTCAGCTTTTCATTGTGTCTTTCTGCACACAGTTCAGTATCAGTTCCCAGATGCTGCCATCAGCTAATTGATTAAACTGCATCTTTATCAGAGTCAACCTAAGTGCCTCCATGCACACACACACACACACATAAGCGTGGACACACGCACACATATATATAATCAAAAGGGAGGCCTGCAATGATTTATTCATCCCTTGAGCTCCCATTCCCTCTAGACCCCCTACACCTCCCCCATAGATCATACCACATTCAGACGCAATTTCCAGAGTCAACTCAATGTAATGCTGCCTTTTCACCAAAGAATATGGAAGGCAAACCTGGAGACAAACATGACTTATTAACACCAAAGATGACAATTATAAATGCATGTAAAACCACAAAAAGCCAAAAAACTTAATCTGCCAACTGTCTTTGATGTGCAGGTGCAGAATCAGCTTCTGCTCATCCAACACTGCCAAACTGTGTATTTTCTCTGCACCTCCATCTGATCTAAGTTGTGCAGTTCCTCCTGACTCTGCAGATTGTCCCTCTGCATTCAGAGAACACGTGGTCCGCAAAGTAATATTCCTGAAAGCTCTCGGCCAGGCAACGCTGCTTCCCACCGAGCTTTTGTCCAGGTCCGGGCAGCCCAGTAAAGGAATGGGAGAATGCTAAATAGACAGAGAGTAAGTGGGAGGTAGAAAAGGGCATTAATCGTGAGTGTGTGTGTGTGTATGTGTGCGTGTGTCCCAGACTGTAAAACCCATGCTATATACCCTTTGCTCTTTCTGATCCCTCATATAAATAAACACCGCAACAGTTCCTACATTTACGAGGCTTTCACATGAATGGTCCTCTCGGAGATTTAGCAACAAAGTTACTGTGGGACAAACTGAAAAGGGGCGAGAGAAAGAGTGAGCAGGAGTAAAATCATGAATTGAATTAGGGAGGGAAAAAGGGGGAAGGTTCATTCTCAACTCTTAAGCTGGGGGTGAAAAAGCAGCTTTTATTTGGCTATTGTCATGTAAATTGTCACCCAGAAATTCTTCTTTGTGTTATGAATGTGCAAAGCAGTTTTGCTGGACCCTACTTAAAGCCATTTATGCGAGTGTGATTCAAAAGAAATGGCAGTAGAATGTACAGAATCAATAGCATCGTGAATTTTCACAATGCCAACACACACAAACACAAACACCAAAATGAAAATTGTTGCACACAAAAACACGTTTTGACATGTTTGGTCAAATTTCTTGCAGAAAGTTGGATGTAATTATAGATACAACCATTCTTCTGTGCATGCTAAATACGAAATCTGTACTGTAGCTGATTAGCTTAGCTTAGCACCGGCACTGGAAACGAGTAGCTTAGCCTTGGCTGAAGGGATCATAATCTGCTATAAGCACCTCTACAGGTTATCAATCAACAAATCATAGCACCTTTCCATTAAACATCCCTGCACATTGCACTCATAAAATGTTTGTTTTTTTATGTTGTTTTTTTTACACAGTAGGGGCTGATTCCATTTTTTGTGCTAGCCAAGCTAAGCAGCACCAGGCTGTAGCTTCATATTTAGTATATAGATAAGATTGGTATCAAGTGTTCCTTTCTTCTCTTCCTTCCTTCCTAACTCTCAGAAATAGTGTGTAAATGTATTACCCAGTCATGCAAAAAAAAGGCAACCTCCTAACTTGAGCAGAATTTTGTTTCTTAACCTTTAAATTTGACTTATTCTGCTGTCTCTGTAAGCTTTTGAAAGTCATCTAAAAATCACCTCCATGCTCTAGTTGTGTTATTTAAGCTGTGTTCATCAAGCCTCCAGTTCAAGGAGAGGATTTGTTCAGCCTCAAAAAGCTCTGCTTTGGATTCTTACTCAGCCAGTGAAACCAAACTCCAGACGAGATGTCTAGGACTATATTGGCTACCTGTGGCCCCCCTGGCAGTGAGGCTGAGTGTTCCTGCTCGCAAACGCACCAAAGCAAGTCCACATATAAACATGAACCTCACTGCAACCTGAGACTTTTCTACTTTCACTTTGACAGCAATGCAACACAGCCAATTCTAGGCCGACTGAATCAACAGCCTGACAGTGGGATAAATCAGAGTCTAACGATAATGTCAGTGATGTGTGGCTTTGCTGCAGACTGACAGGGTTTGGAGAGAAAAAAAAAAGATTGAAATGTATTAATTTACTAAAGAAAGGGTGTTCATAAAAAGTGAATTACCTCTGTAAATTGAAACATAACACAAAAGGGGGCCACTGAGCAAAGATATAGCGAGACGTGTATTTCAAGGCCAGCTACAGATCCCTCAGCACAAAACAATAATGGATGATTTGCGACCGGAGTGGAGCAGTAAAGCAGAACTGCCTTCCCCCCCCCACCAAAACACAAAGAAATCTTTACAATGAATTACGAGGCAGAGATTAACTTAAAGAAAAGACATGAAAGTGTAAATCTGGATGCTTTCCAGTAGGGCCTAGTGGTGGGTACAGTATGATTTACATGCTCACTGCAGTAAGCTAAACGTGGATATGTGCAGCAAGCTTAATGTTATATCATGCTGTCATGGGTTTGCCCTAAGTATATTGATGTATGACATTAAAGCCTTGCTGTATGTAGAATCAATAAATCCTGAATATGCTGCGGAACATCAGCAGTGTTTCACTTGTTCAAGGAAACAATTCAATATGTGATTCTAATACAGCTGCTTTTGTGCACCACAGCAAGTACTGGATTGCTTACCATCTATTAAGCACAGATATTTATGTTCCTGTCAGGGTGAATTATAATCACTTTTAGTGAGCCCTTAAATTGTAATCTAGTGGTCAAAATTAGTTCACTCTTAGTCTTCTTGGTTGGCAAGATACAATGGGCATTATACAAATAAAGGCATTAAGTCTCCATCATGCACATACACATCATTTTTATCTACTGTAGTATCACATTTGCCCTTCCAACCTGTTATCTTTTAAATGCTGAGATCAAAATATCCTGAAATTGGGTTTGGACTATCTGGAATTTATTTTTGTTCTGTTGTTGGTTGACTTACTAGAGTGTAAAAACACGCAGTAGCCGAATTCAGCGACGTTGGCGGTGTGAGGATTAAGCTCAGGGGGCTTCCTGTCTTCACCAGGCAGTAAACTATTAGCAGAAGCACTTCTCATGGCATTATAAATAGCAGACGCATGCATAACTCAGACTCAAATACCCCCTCATCCCATCCTCTGTCTGGCATCAGCAGCAAGAAGCCCCCTAAGTTCAGCTTGGGGCTTCTGCTGCAGGGCGATTAAGAAAGAAAATGTTGAAGATGTGCAGAAGTCAAGGATGCCAGATCAAGGCTCTTATCCCCCCTCTGAGTGTGGCATACTTTTACTTCCTCCAGACATGTCATTGACCAGGATCTCCTTACGGCACATCAGTCAATATGAGATCATCGTGTCACATGGGTTGATCTTTGCCTTGACCTTTGCTGCCACACTGAAAAAGAGCTGTGAGGTTTGGGGCAGCTGAAGGCCTGCACTGAACAGACACTGTACAACTGAACAAAAAGACAGTCATTGTGTGAACTTAGCAGAAGTATCTGAAGTCAAGTTTCTAACTTCAACATTGTGTAGCCTAGCCTTTAAAGAAACGCACTGATCTTCTCTGATGTTTTAGAAATCCACTTTGTTGTTGTGCTTCCAGTAAACTGTACAACCCCAAAGCTATAGTGAGTTTCTACAAAGATGACAGCATGACTATGCTGATCTGTATTACCATTTGTGCATTACAGGTTCTGTGACCCAACCATGAGTAAGCACAGGACAGAGCATCAAAGCAGTAATATCATTTTCACAATTGAATCAGGTGGCATAACACACAATGACTGTAAAACAGTCTAGCCACAGGCGAACGTAACCCAAAACTTCATAATACAAAAAGAAAATGAGTCAGTAGCATCTAATTACAGCAAGTCTCATGCAGATAGTTTCAAGACAGTATATCAGAAGGGCAGATATTATAATGGCAGCACATTGGAAACTCCAAGATATGAAGTGCAAAAACACAGAGGGCACCGCCATAAAGCTTAATGGAAATGTATTATTCAGACAGGAACGATAATTGCTGTGTTGCTATCTGAATAATACATTTGTATGACTGAAAGTGCAATAACATGATCTCAAAATGTTTTGAACAGTGACCGTCCTCCTAAGAAGAACGACAGAATCAGTTGTTTCAGTCAGCCCCCGAAGCAAGTCTGCATTCACATGGCCAATTATGACAACAAAGTGCATGACTTCTACCCTCCAGACTCTCAGTGTTGTTTGCTTTGTGTGTTTTCATTCAACCATCATGACCACCAAAGTACTTATTTTAACTTATTTTCAAATATCGATTTCTCTTTAACCCAACCAAGTCGTTTGTGCCTAAATTAATTAACACTTAACGTAAAATGACTTTGAAAGGCTCAGAGAAGTGGTGTTTTCCTGCTGACAGATCACAAAATGCTGACTGTTGTTGTAGGGAGCATGAGCAAACAAAGTTTGTTATCATGTAATCTGTAAGACTTGATGGAATTTAGGTCTTGTGGTGGGAGTTTTTATTTCACGTTTTGACTCAAAATATTAAATTTTGATTTTGATTTTGAATTTCTCAGGCCAATGGATAAATAGAGGAATTAATATTTATCCATTAGAGTTTCATGCCTGTCTGCAGAGGCACTGAAAAAGCTTGTGCATAATAATTAACTTACAAAAAATAATGTCTGAATCTGCAGCTTTATAGTCAGTTTTACGCCATTGTTTAACTGTCATGCACCCAATGTTACTCTTTTGGTGTGTAAAAAGTAAAACGGCTGTAACAAAAATAATAATAATAAAAAAGTCACAGTACAAAACCTGCCCAGCACCAAACAACAGACAGACACAGTTAACAACTATAGTGGAAAAAAATTATATTGTTAAGGCTTGTGGCCAAATGAATCCATTATTGCAGGTTTAAGTACTCCATGTTTTTTATGGAAAATTCTGCTGCTTCTTGGACTAAACACTCTAAAAGGACATAGGATTTTCTGAAAAATTGCATAGTCATAAAGCTGAAAACAGGACCAAAATTAACCAAATAAGAAAAAAATTATAAGTTAATTCATTTTGGTCTCTGTTCAAATGACTCATGAATCTCATGATCTCACTATTGCTAAATTCCTGGCTACAGCAATGAAAGTCATTCAACAAGACTCAGATCAGATCACCAATAAACATAAAGTAGTTGTGATGTCACAGCGTACCGGCAGCAGCATTATTCATGCCACTCTCCTTCCAGTAGATGCATCATCATATCATCACATCAGGTCAGACTTTTATTGACTGTCTTCTGGCACTAACATCACTGACGGACAGTTTCTCAAGAATCATATCTCTTGTTTGCTCAGGTCATATCAGTGGACGATACAATAACTTTACTCTCAGGGTCAGTTTTTAAAATAAGTTCCAGGAATCCTGCTGGACAGCGAGCAAGTTTTTAGCTGGGTGACATGACTCTGATGTCATTCCCCCGGTCTTACCAGGCGACAGGATGACTCCAGCCCGGGTAAACTGAGGAGCCCTCAGTTAAATATGGAGCTCCAAAACAGGAGCTTATTGTAAGTTAATTCCCGTCATCCTGAAACTTTCAAAATATATTTCCACTTATATCCTTCATCAATGTTGCATTTGTAATCGTAAAAATAGTTCTGAGCAAATTGCACTTTAATTGTGTTTATGCTGCTTTATACTTCTACTCCACTACATGTCAGAGCGAAATGGGAAACTCTGCTATGTTTGTTTGACAGCTGTAGTTACTAGTTAGACTGCATATTATTTATATTTATAATTTTACAAAAACAAAACAAAAAAAGTTTATATGTTAGATTAAGCTAACCAGTAAAGTACTACACTACAGCAGCAAATTGCTAATTACACAAAATACATGATCAATCCAATACTACAACAGCGGCTCTAATAACCTACAGTTAAATACATTCAAGATTCCATTTTACTTTGGATATTGTCAGTACTTTTGCTTTTAATAGTTTCAGTACCTTTTGATCATAATATGTTTGTAATTTAACAAGAACTATTTTAAAAGCAGGTTTTCATATTATAATGCTGCTACTTAAGCAAATGATCTCAACTTCTTTCACCACTAGATGTAGTAAAATATAGTGCAAACAGTCTTGAAGTTGTTAATGTATAGGGGCGTCTATGATGGCTATAATCACACCAAGAGAATTTGTAGTGGAAAATTAAGTACATGGCTAATGGGAAAAAAAAACAAATATGTTGCAAACAGTTCTATCTACTACTTTTTCAAATATAAGATCTGCATTCTTTCCCTCAGTATTAATCACAAAGCTTTAGGAGAGTTAATTAATTAACCCTCCTATTTACAGCACTGCAGCAAACATTTCCAAAGATTTCCAAGCAGACCTGCTGTTATCATTTATGCATGATTTATGGGGGACGGGGTTTATGATTGCTCCGGTCACACTGAAAGACGCATCAAAACAGCTGCTGGCAAACAGCAGATCAGAGGACAAACATAGACAAGGAAACACACATGCACAACTCATCGATGAACACATATCCGCAGCACAACACACTGAAGGACACCTCACTATCAAGACTCCAGTCCAGGATCTTCAGCATCAGAACTGCTTCAAGAAAACCACTTTAAAACCATTTTCTTCCTTTCAGAGAAATCAAAGCCTGCCTGCTGATTCAGCAACCACTCTCATCCACTCTGCATTTACTGTAAATCATTGTCTTGTAACACGGAGCTATAAACACGCTTAAACTCCTGCACTCCAGTTGTGAGCAGTGATTTGGCAAATCTGAGGTGCAACACAGAAATGCTGACTGTTGTGGCCACAAAAGTCACATTACAGCCTCTGAGAGCCCTTAAATGATCATTCATGGCATAGGAAGCATTTTGCATGAGGAGCAGGTGCAGATCCAAGGTATCGCACATTTGAACTGAGTCAAACACACGCAGGACACACAGGACAAGCTCACTGCCGCATTCTCTCACTCACCAGCTCTGAGGATCTGGAGTAAGCTGCTGGTGAAGTGCAAGAGAGAAGCCAAAGAAGGTGCCCCGGTCTCCCAACTTATGCAATGTGTGAGTAGTATCCAGGTTAAAGCCCCAGACTTGACACAAGAGGGTCAACAGAGCCCAGATCAAGGTAGTCCACCGATGAGAGGGGCGAGATGAGGGGGAAGCAGTGTTCCCATGTCCCACCAGGGCTGCCATAGCAGGGAGCAGGTCCTTTAGCAGAGCAAGTTCAGTTCAAGAAGAGCACAGGGGAAGATTCCTTTTATGACTCCCAGAGAGCCAAAAGAGACAAAAAAGGGACAAATCCTGTGTAAGTGCTCCTTTCCTGTTCCTCTCCTCTGTGGATGCCTCCCTTGTTCCCAGTCCTCTTTCTGCCTCGCTCTGTCGTGCTCTCAACTCCGTTTGCTGCTGTCAGTCTGAAGAGCAGGCTGCTACTACTATGTGTGTGTGTATGTATGTGTGTGTGTGCAAGTGTGTTTCTCTCAATGCATGTGCGCCTCCCCCTCCTCTATGCTCAGAGGGAGACAGAGGACAAGTGCCTTGAATAGCCCGCTCACTCCTCCCCCTCCCCTCTCTCTTTCAGGCCCTCCTCCCCACCTCCTCCCTCCCTCCCTCCCCTCTCTCAGCTGACATCAACACTCAGGGGACTTGTGCCAAAATACCAGGCAAGGTTGTCAGGATACTTGGAGGCTATTGAACGAGAGCGGGAGAGGGTAAAAGACAGCAGACTGTTTTATCTGTGGAGTTCACACGGTCCAAAGCTGCCTCCCTTGGTGGCCGCGCACTGCTGCAGGTGCTTGTGCATCCACAGAGCATGAAGGGGGAAAAACTGAGACACAATCTTGAAAGTTAGAAATCCAGCAGATAAAAGAAACTAAAAGCTTTTTTTTTTAGTCTGAGCTTGAAAGCCCAGACATCTCTCTTCTGGTGGCAGCGATCTGGAAAGAATCTTGGAGACAAAAGGGGCAGAAATGTGCACAGTGACCCAAGAAACTTTATTGCAGACCTTTAGCCCCTCTGAAAAGCCAGAGTGGGAGAATGTAAGTGGTGTGACAGAGTAATGCTAACACAGACATAATCAGGAAGATTGCAGAATTACAACAAAGCATATCATTTACCTATTCACAGTATGATTTACTTACACAAGTGACTGCTCCATGCATTTTCCAACACAAGCTTCAACCAACCAAATGCATTTCTTAGTTACTCCCTCTCTGCGTGATGGGCGACTTCACCCACAGCTGCTTCGACCGGCTGATTTCTGTTTCTCTTGGGTCAATCTCTGTGCAGCTGTCAGTGTGTCACCTCAACTGTTCCACACAATAAACCTCACACAAACAGTTGTGGACTAATTACACAAACAGGTGAAAAACTTGGACAAGGTTTTCAGGACCCCATTCTTGCACTTTGTGGGAGTTAATGTCCCATTTAGGGTGGGTCTGTGTGGTTTCCGTTAAATACACATTGCTGGTGAGTTGCTGTTAGATATTCACATATGTGTCACCAGATTAAACAAAAAGAAGAAGCTTTTTTTGTATAAATAGTTGAGTATGAGTTTAAATATCAGCATAATGAATGGCTGTTAGGAGGGTTTTTCTTTTGGATAATGCTGCATTAAATGCTAAAAGTTTTCTCTGTCTTTTTAAGTCTTATATGAACAGACAGATGGTCAATTTAACTGAGCTATGACTAAATAATACCTTGAATGCAAAAAAAAAAAAAAAAAAAAAAAAAGTTCCACTTCAGTATTCAGTCATGGTCTGTCAAGCCAAAAATAATGCACCAATTAGAAGAATAGAGGAGCCAATTTATTGTAATATAACCTAGTTTATCAGTGGTGGAAATAACACAAATCAGACAGAAAGTAGCCCAAACTATTGCAACCTGCCAGAGATATACATGTTCTTGCAGCAAAAAGCACAAAATCAATACCGGTATTTTGTTTTTGGACTCATTCCAATGGTCTTGCTTGTTTGGGTCAAGTAGACACACAGCCGAGGTGCTGTTGGAATATTAAGATGAAGACAGAGCAATAAATTGATTACTTCGTGGCAAAAGGTTGTAACACATTGCATGACCATCATGAAAATGAAATCTGAAGACAATTTCCTTCTATTTCCACAATAACAACACAGACATTTCCTTCTATTCATTCTGTGGAGCTTTTCTGGTGCATAATGTATTCTGTGTATTGTTTTGAAACAGGTGATTCATCCCTGATGATTCATCAAGTCTTTTAAACAGGAAATGGACTTCTTCCATTTGTAAGCTAAAGTTTGTATCTCTTATTCGGAATATCTGTGCTTGATGGTAGTCCCTTTACAAAGCTTTTACATGACTTGAAGTAGCTGTTCAACAACTTATTATTAGAATTAAATAGACTTTATTTTAGATAGTTTGGATTCAAGCCAAAGAGCCTTTAGCTGACCAAGCTAGTCAGTTGCTATTACTTTAATACCTGAATATTCAGGTGAGAAGTTAACAAGACATTGAAGTTGCTTTACAAATCTTGCAGATTAAGGAGGATTAAAACCAGCCTAAGATTAGTGTCTCTGTACACTGTCATCAAAGTCTACACTCCCATCAGTTTTCTGCAGGATGAGGCTGAATTCCTCTCATGTGATCAGGCTGACATCATGCAGCTTCTGGTTTCTGCCCCCTGCTGCCCTTATGGGGTATTTAAAAAAAAAAAACTAAGTAGATGATCTTTACTTCTCCACACACACCAGTAAGCTACAACATTAAAACCCTTGCCTTATATTGTGTAGGCGCCTCTTATGCAAACAGCTCTGACCTGTCGAGACATGTGCAATACTTTAAGTCCTTTAAGTTGTGAGGTTGGGCCTCCATGAATCTTGTTTTTCCAGCCCGTCCCACAGATGCTTGATTGGACTGATACCTGGAGAATATGGGGGCTAAGTCAACACCTTGAACTTTTTGTCACGTTCCTCAAATGATGTTACTGCTCAATTGCCTTCTTCCAATAGTGCATCCCGCTGCAAGCTCTTCCCCATATCAACGATGCACATACCTGGCCGTCATGATATAGAAGAAAATGTGATTGATCAGACCAGGTCACATTCTTCAGATCTTCTTCTTCTGTGGGATCAGGCCACACAAGCCAGTCTTCAGTCTTTGCTCCAAACATGGGACAAACTTTTGGCAGCCATGACCCTGGAGTCAGTTGGTCCTTCCTTTTGGTAGCTACTAAACACTACACTCCCCACCCTGCTGTTTGGGAAATGCTGTGACCCAGTGTTCTCACATCAGAACATGGTCCTTCTCAATTTTCTCATCCATTTTTCCTGCTTCCAATACATCAGTTTCAATTACTTTTTGCCTTATGCGTCCCAGCCCCTGACTGGTGCCATTGTAACAAAATAATCAAAGTTATTCACTTCACCAGTCAGTGGGTTTAATGTTGTTGCTGCTTGCTGTAACTTCAGCCAAATCTCTTATCATAATTCTGTCTTCCTGCTGTGTGGATGAGCTTTCATTTATAGTAGCTGTAGTATGCAATCTTGGGATCACACAGAACATGCTTCAGTAGGTAGACAAAGTGTCTCTGAGGCTGACATCATGTTAACTTAAGTGTAATCTTTCCAATGTTCACCCATTTAGTTTAGTTAACATACTAACACTAATTATCACAAAACATAAAGCACAGCAGAAATTGCTATAGTCATCAAGCAAAAATATTCTGCAAACCATGTTTCTGACCTGATGGCAGTACATGAAAAGTTGTTGAGATATTTCCTTGAAAACCAAAGATGTCCACCTGCATCTGTTGGGCAACATAAATTTCTGTTCAGAGTTCCATGGCAATCTCTCCAGTAGGTAATAATATTGGATGGATGGATGGATGATGGAGTTCAGCCTCCACCAAAGCATCGGGCTTATAAAAACAAAACTCAGTAGTTCTGACTTTGCTAAGACTTATCTTTAGTGATGAGATGTGGAAACTTGTTATCACTTATCCTTAAAAATGGATGTGATTTAAAAATACTGAGACATCAATAAAGCTGCCATGGCTGTTTGTGTTTCCATGGATGTGGGAAAGTTCAGCAGGCTTGTATCTCTGTGGAGCATCTTGGCAGGAGCAGAGCACGCATCGGGGAGTTTTGTACTTCTGTCAGCAACTGTTCCCACAAACAACTCACTGGTTCACTGCAGAGTCCCAGATATTATTATCTAAGAACTGATCCAAAGGTCGGTATCGAACTGATCTTCAATAACACAGTGCGTTCCCTGTCCATTATCTGTGCAAAGAGCAGCTCCGATTTGAGATATAAATTCCAGAGGGACTCCACAGAGCAGAAGAAAAGGGAAAGGGAGAAAGGAATGGTGTGGGATGCTGAGGAAATGTTGAAAACATCTTAATGGCAGCTCGGGCAGGAGGCCAGACGAGAATGCCTTCAGACAGAACAAAGCACAGTCAGAGGGTGACATAGAAGAAAGGGGAAAAAAGAAGAACAAAGGGATGGAGAGAAAGAAAACAATGATGGTGGCTGGCTCTAAAGATTATCTGCCACATCGTCCATGACACTGGCATCTCTGCACAAGTGCTCATTAGCAGTCTGAGCCACACTTCAAGGAGAGAGCTTATTTTAGACAGCAGGCAGCAGCAGCAGCAATACGTTACAGTCAGGGTCATTTTCCCTGTTTTAGCCCCCCTTTGCTTCGATGACTGAGATAGCTGCAGTCAGCACTATTACTGTATTGATTAATGGATAGTACGAGATGCTATAAGAGGGAGCGGTGCTGGTTATTATGGGATTAAATGCAAGCACGCCCACTCTGGCTGTTTTACAGTACGATCCCAAAGGAAGTGGTTAAACTAAGTGCAGGGGTTTTAACATATGATAGTATTTAGCAAGAACTATCTGGATTTAATTTTACAGAAAGATGATTTAGCAAGCAAGCTTAAGATTTGATAGAAACAAAAGCCATCCATACATTGTATAAATGAGTACAAAAGCCTCTCATTTGAAGTCTGAACCTGTATTACTAAAAAAAAAATGCTTTCTGTGTGACAGTTGTGTGAAAAGTAAAGACAAAACTGAATGTTTGTAGTTGTGATCACCACATTTGCAGTCCAAGAACACAGCAAGCAGAAGAAATTAAATAAGAAAAGAATAGAAAGAATAAAAGGATTATGTTGCAGTGATTTGCTTGTACATGACATAACAGTGTATTTGATGTACCTCAGAGGTGGGAAATAATGCTTTAAATTACATGATTTTTGATCTCCATGCATTCAATGCATCAAGTACTCGCAACACAACGCAAGTCATTCGCTCAACCAAATAAACAGAAAAGTGAAAATGGCAAAAAAGGTATGTTGTCTAAAGTTTGACACATTTAGACGTTAAACTCATTTAAAGCAGAGATGTGGTATTTATGTACAATTTACTGTGTAGGCTGCTGTTTTGGGGAATGACATAAAAGGCAGACGTCAGGGCTGAGAAACCTTTCTGGTTATTGCAAGGTTGTCTCAGCTCTCCTGTCTGACCTAACATTCCCTATCTTTCCTTAACCACTCATCACAGCAGAGCACCCACGCCCCTGTGTCCCTCCAGTTGATACAATCTAGCATCAACCAACTATACCCGAGTTACTGAGTAAGAAATCTGAGTTCCCAGTTGCCACTGAATGTGACATTAGACATTAAACTTGTTGCACTGCTGCTGCACTAAAGCTAAATGAGCAGGACTGATTAAATGCTGAAAAGACAACCAGCATGTCAGTGAAAACATATTTGCTCCATTGAAATCCTGATATACCATCTAAACAGATAGTGTGAACTTGATTTTCAGACTGGTCCCATTGCTGTATTTACTTTAATGTGTACTCAAAGTAAGCATTTGAATGTAAAGTTTCAAATGACTATAATCAATATGAAAACTCTGCAGCAGTGTGAAATCCCTTGTAGCAGTGAACCTACAGAGAATTATCACCTGAAGCTGCAGCTAACTTGTACAGAGCTTTGAATCGAGTCTCGGCTCATTGTTGAAGTATCTGGCCCAAAAATTAACTACTGGTTTACTCGTAGTTTAGGATGACAGGATAAAAAAGTATGTTGTAATAATCCAAATGTTCCTAAGAAAGACTAAATGTACTTCACATAAGCTGAAAATGCAATGAACTTCACAGTCTCTAGAGATGAGTGGTGTACATTAGTGCTGTAGTTTTACACTGCTGTAATTAAAAGGAAGTGGGTCTGGGGTTTTTTTAATGGATGGGCTTTTCTTTTCTTTTTCTTTTTTACAGAGTTTATGTATTTATCTAAGTCTATTAAAGGTATACTTATGCTGTTATAATCATAATGATACAGTCTATGATAGCAAAATACAGTGTGGCACTGGCATGCAGCAGCACTTCCTTTACAAAATAAAAGTGGGGCAAAGGCGACCTCTGTTGGCAGGCTGAGTTTATTAAAATAAAAAAATTAAAACATGAATCAGGTTAGTTGAAGGAACCTGTTCATATGTGTTAAAAGAAAAGAAGCATCACACTGTAGCATTCAGTAAAGCAGAGACATGCAATGTCAGCTCATAAGGATATAGTCAAACACTGTAACAGACACAACGTTGTACAACAAACAACACTTTTCTATTCATTTGAGGATTGTTGTGTTACATGTTTAGTTAAATTGTGCATCATTCTAACAATGCTTCATCATAGTTTCAATGGCACAGCATAATTTTACGGTAAGAAATTAAATCAGGACTGAGTGCAACATTTCAAGTAATATTTGTTCATTAACTGCTTCAGATATTCATAGTTTCATGTAACTGTTGTTTTTATGTTTCTGTTTTCTCACTAAAAAGTATTTCTGGAGTTTTATTGGTCTTCAAAACTTCTTTTTTTCAACAATCAACAGTGTAGTTTTTCTCTAAAAGTGTTTAAATTTGTACATTGGTGCTGTGAAATAAGTGATTATTGTTAAAGCTACTATTCAAAACCCATAAAAGCAGCAGCAGGAAGATTTCCCAAGGTTTATACAGTTTTAATCTGACGTCCTGAAAAGCATTTCTCAGTATATCAACACAACATAATCCAAACGCATTTCACATTTCCACGAAAATTTGGTTCTGTGGTTTAAAACATGCAGTTCTGTCTAGTAAACTATGCAGTTTCAGAGTTCGGTTCATAAGAGGGGTTGTAGGGTGGCTGTACATTCTCATCTGACTGTGGTGGCTCTGCATAAACCTGGTTGGGATGGTGGATCGGGTACATCGGCATCCCTGGATTGTATGGAGCAGGAGCATAACCTGGAATGTCTGAAAAGACAAAGAACAGATATTTAGTTTTGTTTTGTTTTGTTTTTTAATGAGTGCTGCTTTTCAAATTATTGTTAAGTTATTGCCTATTTTTGTTAAAACTCGTGACCTGGTACAGTAAGTATCAAAGGAGGCCAGCAAATACTTGGAAAGACTTTGAGCTATGCTGTCTGTCTCTTGACTCAACCTCAGTCGTTGCTACTGAATCTTTAAAGACATATCAAAAATATATAATTATACAACTTTTTAACAGCTGGGCCCTGGATTTAGTTCTCTTTGTTTTTAGCAGACATTACTCTAATAGCAGTGAATTAACTTGGAACTATTTATACATCTAGTGTTCCAACAGCTGCATAGTGTATTTTTATTGTTTTTGTGTGGCGCGTGGCTTAGTTTGCTATTACCTCCGCCAAGCGAAGCGGCGAGGTTATGTTTTTGCCGGCGTTTATCTGTCTGTTTGTCTGTTTGTCCGTTTGTCTGTTAGCAAGATAACTTGAAAAGTTATGAAAGGATTGTCATGAAATTTTCCGGAAATGTTGATAATGTGACAAGGAACAGGTGATTAAATTTTGGTGTTTGTTTATGGGGAAAGATGAATGGGATGTCATGCCTGGAACAACGGGCACCCAAAAAGATCTTTGCATTCAACAAGCCAACTGATTTTGGACAGAGGCCTTAAGTAAAGTGGCAATATTTGGTACCAGGGGGCAACTTCCAGGGCTGAGAAATGAAAGTAATGCTGAAGTGCCATACCTGCAGTTCTTCAAATGGCCCCTTGAGACTGGCTACAAAAGCAAGTCAGTCCCCTTTAACCTCCATGAAGCCCTCTATCACAGGATTAAATGACTACAGGCCTGTCGCCCTGATGTCTGTAGTCATGAAATCCTTTGAGAGACTGGTGTTGAGCCATTTGAAGGACATCACAGGACCCCTACTGGACCCCTTGCAGTTTGCCTACTGGGCAAATAGGTCGGTAGTTGATGCAGTCAGTGTGGGACTGCACTACATGCTGCATCACTTCGACTCCCCAGGGACGTACACGAGGATTCTGTTCATGGACTTCAGTTCGGCGTTCAACACCATCGTCCCTGAAATCCTCCAAGGAAAGCTCACTGTGCACACCTCCACCTGCCAGTGGATCATTGGCTTTGCATCATCATTTGCATCATTAGCACTGGCACCCCCAGGGCTGCGTCCTCTCCCCACTGCTCTTCTGCCTCTAAACCAATGACTGCACCTCAGTGGACTCTTCTGTGAAACTCCTGAAGTATGCGGACGGCACCACCGTAATCAGTCTGATCTGGGACAGTGACGAGTCTGCATACAGACAAGAGGTGGAACGGCTGGTCCACTGGTGTAGTCAGAACCACCTGGAGCTGAACCTGCTCAAGACTGTGGAGATGACAGTGGACTTTAGGAGAAATCCCCCGACACCTGTCCCCCTCACCATCCTCAACTACACAGTGTCGACTGTGGACACCTTCAGGTTCCTGAGATCCACAGTCTCTCTGGACCTGAAGTGGATTCCCCACATAGACCCTGTCAGGAAAAAGGCCCAGCAAAGGTTGTAGTTCCTGCGACAGCTCAGGAAGTTTAACCTGCCACAGGAGCTGCTGATCACCTTTTAGACCGCTATCATCCTGTCTGTCCTCTGCACTTACATCACTGTCTGGTTTGGATTGGCCTCCAAACAGGACAGCCACAGACTGCAAAAGACAATCAGGTCTGCAGAGAGGATAATTGGGGCTGATCTGCCCTCCATCCAGGACCTGTACCTGTCCAGGGTCATGAAGTGGGCAGGTAACATTTCTGCAGACCCCTCACACCCAGCACACAAACTCTTTAAACTGCACTACAGAGCACTGTGCGCCAAAACCACTAGACACAGAAACAGTTTCTTCCCCCAGGCTGTTACCCTGATGAACTCTTTCTAATCACAGAGACTCAGGAACCACTGTGCAATAGGCCACACCTATGCATACTTGCACCACACCTACCTCAGTAACCCTGCCACTTTGCACACACATTGTAAATGCTGCTATTTACGGGTGTTTATACTTATATCGCTCTTATTTTATTGTTCTTTTAACTTATTTTTAGTTTTTTTTTTTTTCTCTGATTACTGTACACAGAGAGCTAAGATTCACTGAAATCAAATTCCTTGTTTGCGTGTACAAACTTCTGATTCTGATTCTGATTCTGATTCTGATGTCAAAATGCCCAACTTTACAGCAGAAATATAAATATTTACAGCCCAATATAATAAACAGTTTTGTTCTCTAAAGCTAATTTCCTTGTTCAACACAACTATGCAGGGGCTGAACTTTTATGTAACTCCACCATTTAGATTATTTTAGGGCATAAAGTTTTGCATAGTTAAATGTTAGTGATGGGTGGGTGTCATCATATAGGACAGTCCATGGCCCAAAACTATTTGCAAGTCAGCTCCAGTTACACTCCACCTCTCTGCCCATTGTTTTAAAGGTGAAGTAAGTATTGCAAAGATAGCCAGAGCAATTTTAAGATGTGACAATCTTAAAACCATTTTAGTCATTGTTAGTGCTTGCTACTGTTGGCCTTTTCATCAGATTTGAAAATTAAAACATATGGATCACCTACAGATGTATCCTTTTGTGTATCCTGGACACCTGAGTGATATCAGCCAAGCCTGCTGTCATCTTTATCAATCACTATTAAAGTAATGAGATAACAAAACCGTGGAGTTTTAAAATGTCATGAAACAACTTACTATTCCCCATGTATGGCGGTGGTGCTGGGGGCATGGGGCCTCCAAATCCTGGCACCGGTTGATAGCCTGGATAGCCTGGCTGATATCCGCCTGGCTGATATCCACCTGGCGAGTGTGGCTGCACGGGTGGTTGGACCACTGTGGGGGAGATTATCACAGCTGAATAAAACCACACATTTAGTTTCGTTTGAAAATAATTTATCGAAATACGAATGCGTTTGCTAGCTGAGGCAAATTGTAAAAATTTCATCCACTGATGCAGCAAAAACACCTTATTGTAAAACAAATGCAATCAGTTTGTTTTAAGGAAATGTTCAAGAGTTATTAGTGTCTTATTTATTTAATGTGAACAACTAAACTGTATAACTGACAAATATGATGCTAGCCTCCTGTCCCCTCCCATCCAGATCAAATACTGGACCTGGGGTGATACGGCTTTCCCCATTGCCGCTCCCACCCTCTGGAACTCACTCCCCAAAAGCATCCGAGAATCCTCCTTACTCTCCATATTCAAGAAAACCATGAAGACACATTTTCTCAACATTGCCTACAACCCATATATAAATATAAGCATTATTATTGTTGTTGTTATTATTATTAAATAGCTGTTTTGCAAGCATTTACATGTTGGACTGTTTTTTGGTCTGCTAGGGCAACCAGCAACAACTCCAAGCAAATAAACACTCAAAACACAGCAATTGGATTGAAAGGATTGAAACTCAATTTAAACAATTTACAACTTGATAATTTATGAGGTTGACAGGTGCTGTTAGGTGGATTCTGCTGTTAGACAGAGCAAGGCTAGCTGTTTCCACCTGTTTGTTGTCTTTATGCTAACCTAAGTTAGCAGACTCCTGGCTGAAGACACAAGGGTGGTATCAATATTCTTTTGCAACAAAAGTTTGCAAGTGTACCACCAAAACTGGTAAAGCGTCTCCTTGAACTGTAACTGTTTACATTATACATCACTACGCACTAGATACAGTACATTCTAAAGTTTTAGAGTGTACTTTTTGGCACAAGCTATACTGTAGCTGAACTTGTGACCTACCTGTATGCGTTCGGCCGCCTCCTTTGCGACATTTCTTGTAGCAATAGCAGCAAGGGGCCACACAGCAGATGATGAGGCCCACACAAAGGATGATGGGAAAAATAGAGCCAAAGATGCTTCCCAAAAGCACACCAAGGCGGTTGGGTTTACTACTGACACCAGGCCTGTAAAACAGAAAGATATAAGAGCAATTTTACAGGGTATAATCATTAAAACATTCTTTAATAGCGTATATTGTCTTGTGTTTTATACACTGTGGCAAGAAACACCTTGAAGAGCAGCGTTCCTGTTGGTTTTGACTCAGGCGTTGTGACTGGTCCCTGCAGCAGACTCTGTAGGTGCAGTCTCCACAGCAGTAAGCCATACCACATTGCTGTGTCCTATGAGAGACACCATTCCTGTCCGTGTAGCTGCTGCAGTATTCGGCTGTCAGACATAAGACACCATGTCTTGATGAAAAACAGCATGCCATAAACTTATAAGAGGCTGAACCAGAAATCGTGAACATAAACACTATATAGTGATAGTAAGGATAGTATACTATTTTACAGTGCACTGTGGCAGGTGGCTCATTTGATTTCATTTTCTTACAAGTGCCATATGACCAAAGAAATACTGAAGATACTAAAGATGTTGGAATAAATGCCAAAATAACAAACTTACCCCATACTGCCGGGACCACGACCAGACACAACACACACACAAGACTGGAGAAGACATTAGAAACTGCCATCGTGTAATGAGGAAATGAGTGTGAATCTACAGTGAGACAACTGTTTAAACTTGTGTGTCTGTCCCACCCTGTGACAAGTAACCCAACAGCATTCCTTACTTCATGTGAAACACTTGACACTGGATAATTCGAGGAAGGTTGTTGCAGACGTTGTTGTAAACAATTTTTTATTGACTCTAATATTAATCCCTTGAGTGTCTTAACCAGGTAAATGTTTCATTGCAATTAAACTGACTTTTGGAGTGATGCATGGGAAAGTGTAACTTGTGCAGAGGCTTGATTTGCCAGAGATTAAAAAAACAACAACAATGAAAAAACTATAATAAAAGAACTTCTCTGCTGAAAAGCAAATTGATTTGGAAAACAGTTCCAACCATGCTTGCAGCTACCTGTCTCATCATTACTGCCCAACACTGAGGTACATAATACTGTACTTTAGCACAAATTTGACTTACATTTTGTGGTTAGTTATTTCAATTCTTTACCCTTGCACATTCTACACCTTAGGGCGAAATACTGTATTTTTTCACTCCATATTATTTTGACAGTCAGCCTGCTTGTTACTCAAGACTTTTAAACTGATTTTACATAATTAAACATATGATGTGCTTGTAAATATGATGCACTGCTGTAACTTAACCTAAATAGTTCAAACTGTCTTCATCACAAGACCATAAAATGTTACTTTTCTAATTAAATCATCAGAAATAATACTTCAGTGATATTCAATAATAATACTGAAACCTATTTACTTTTACTTAATGTTATTTTTCTGTTACTTTTTACTTGTGAAATAGTAATAGTAATTTTACAGGAGGATCTAAATTCTGCCTTTAGCACTGGTAGTGAAAAGACACACTTGAAAATTAAACCATACAGAAACTCAGGACATAGCCAGATCTCACAATGCTATGTTAAAATCCAGTTTCTTTTCTTGTGAAACATGTGGATGCAATACAGCCAAGTAACTCCACCCAAGTTGGCTCTGAACCTGTCAGTGTTATCTGCCTCCACCCAGTCTCCTTTGATCTGGCCTGTTCCACTTGAGCACTTAAAGCTAATTCTCACACAGCAACACCCACCCCAACATACCCTCAATAAAAAACATAGACCAAAATGTATTTCTACTAAAACAGTATGTTTACTGGTTAAGGTTTTTTTGTTTTGTTTTGTTTGTTGTTTTTATCATTGAAATAAAATAAATTACTACACCAATATTTCTAAAAAAGTTACTAGGCTATTTATTACCTCCGCCAAGCGCAAAGCGCGAAGCGGAGGTTATGTTTTCGCCTGCGTTTTTCTGTTTGTCTGTTTGTCTGTTTGTTAGCAAGATAACAAACCCCCCGCTCCCTCCCCCCAAAGTATATTCGTCATTAATTGGACCCCAACATTCATCGCAGCGGCTCACTTTATACATTTTAGCACCTCGCACCCCACCCTACCCCCCCGACCACCCCAACCCC
>OMNN01030972.1:0-21928 GCA_900302755.1 Chromis chromis | reverse complement strand
TGGATAATAATTGTTTGACATTTTAAACTCCTATTAAAGTGCAAAATATAAGTCAGTATAATGGGGATCATGTGCGCTTATAATGTGTTGTCTTTGCAGTAATGAAATATAAAGAAAAAGTAGTGTTTTTAGTGAATATAAGGCTATAATCAGTTAGACTTGAAGCACAGTTTTTTCGGTAACACCACCAACACTATCAAAGCAAATGGGTTCCACAAATTAGCCAGATGTCCTTGGAATCCCACAGGGGATATCAGAGTGTCTAACACTGATCAGAGTACTGTACACAGTGGCGATAATTGAGGCCTCGGCAAGAGAGCCAGCAGAAAGGAATCTGCTTTTCATGCTGACTGAGGAGAGGGTTGGCTGGGAATGACTAGGAAGAGCAAAAGTCAGCCATCCTCCATAATGGTGATAATTTCCTCTCTCCATCACTAAAACACAAGCCGATGAGCCATAGCAGCTGTGGGAACATGCTCGCAACATCCTCGCATCATCATTTTTCAGGGGAAGACATCTTGTGTTCGCACTCTGTACAGCTGCAGTCTCAGCTTTTTAACAGCCACTTTGGCAACTCCTAAAAAATGACTGAGAGAGAGATGACACAAAGAGCAGATGAAAAGCTTGTGCAGAAAGCGATGTCGCCCCGTGGTTTTGGGTTTCAAAAACGCCAAAACATGAGCTGATGCTGAATTATTTCATGTGGGGGCTGAAAACTGTAAATATATTTGGGATGAAGGAGGGAAAAGAGGTGTATCATGCATTTCACTGACAGCTCTAACACCTAAAATCTGCATGTAATGGTCGCTTCAGAGCCCAAAAACACTCTTGATGGAGGCAGCATCCTACTGGAAATGGGTGTGTTCAAGTGTGTTTCTCACCACAGGAAGTGTTGATGACATCTCGCAGCTCGGCGTACTTCCACTTGCTAAGGTCATACTTTTTCACACCGGCGGCAGCTTTGGTCGCTTGCACCTGAGGACCCCTATGGCAATGAACATATGAACGTGGGTGGAGAATGAAAAAAAAGAAAAGAATGTGTAGACAGGTAAGTGTGAAAAGGTGGGAGTATCAGACATCGAGGGCTTTAGGTTTCTTTCTTTCAACACTGAATATGATTCAAGTTTCACATTTTGGAGAGGTGCTAGTTTCCAAAAGAACAGCCGAAACAGAATATAATGAATCCAGTACTATGAGCTTTGCATAAATAAATCAACCACTGATGAGGAAGTATACTGGGTGTAATCATTTCCAAGCAGAGTGCGTTAATGTATTTCATTAGCAGACAAGAGAATAGATTAGTAGAGGAAAACTAGATTTATTAGATATAGTGGCTTTAGTGACAAAAGATCCTCATTGTCTCAAATGAGTAAATTCATATTAGAAGAGCAAAGTTTGCCAAAAGTTTCACAGTTCAGTTTTACATATTGCCACATATTAGTTTACTTCTACTGGCACTATAGAGGGTTTTGTCAAGCTTATGTTAACAGGCAAGAGAGAAGGCTGAAAAACAAGGTGTAACCATGCATTACTTTTATATAAACATCAAATTAATGGCAATTGGTGGAGTTTCAGCTACTTAACAGAGCTCTGAGCTCAAGTCTCCAGCTTCCCTGCTGAGTCGAGGCTGCTAATTCAATAATACTGAGGATTTGCCCCCTCTATTTACAGTTGGCGCAGCTGCTAATGTCTCTGAGTAGACGACTGCTGATCTACAAATCACTGGAAAGATTAAACTGATTCAGGATCATTGTCATTCTGCCTGAGACATGCGCCAGTGTAGTGATAAACCAAGGAAGAAGCTGTACTGTTTTTGGAGCAAGGGAGAAAAAGAAGGGGAAGTGAAGCGATAGCCAGGGCTTTGCTTTTGGCAGTAGGTAAATGGGAAATGAAAAGCTGGAGGAAAAGGAAGATGGAGGGAGGCTGGGGTCTTTCGGTCGTCCTTTCGCTGCTACACCAGCTATGCCAGCCAGTGTGTATATACCTCTACTGCATGAAAGCTTTCATGTGCTTAATCTCTGTGCTCTGCACAAGCAACACACGTGGTCTTCTTCCTTGCAACAGATCTCCTGTTGGTTGTCAGAGCTCTGCTGATACATAGGAACAGTTAGAGACACCTGCAGCCTGGACCCTTGAGCCAACACTGAGAAGATAGCTGACAATTGGATCAAATGTAATTTGCTCACTGAAGCTGCAGATAAGGCCTGTGTCAACTCTGGGAGAACATTTCCTGGCTTTAAACACAGAGTAGTTGGAGAGATGCAGTACTACAAATTATATTTAAAAATATCTGAGTTAAAATAAAGACTAAGGTTTAGGGGAATAAGGTGATAAGACTTGATGACAGTTGTTAAATAGGCAGTAGTTTTAGTGAACTATTTAAACACTGTTTTCGATCAATCTCTCTGTCTGTCACTTCAGTCACTCCCGATTCACTAGTGCATTACATTTGCTTGCCGCTGTTTTATTATTTCCCAAAATGTAAGGAAGTACTGTCCATTGCATGTGCACTACTTTCTACCAAAAATACCACAATGCAATGTTATAATTATTCAAAAGTGTCTAAAATCTCAATTTCCAGTTCACTAGAGCAAACTACTGAGTATCTGTTATATATGAGACAGTAAATGAGTGAATGAGGGAGTGATTTTTGATACAGCTAGGGTGTAGCTGTGTTATTTTTCTGTTTGCTAATGTGTGCTTTCTTCTTCAGCTCCTCAGGCTTCAAAAGTCCTTTAAATGAAACAATTTGGGAATTAATAATCACTTCTTGGTTGAACTGCTCAAAACATGTTAACCTTTGAAGCTTTGAAGAGCATAAAAAAATAATGTTTTGAACACTGATCTTGTTTCTCTCTATGGTAAGTGGTCATATTATGAACTTGATAACATACTTCTGTTATTTTCATCTCTATCAGGACGCCCTGTCTCTTCACTCACACAAAACTGTATGTTAACATTTGTGCTGAGCTCACTCTCAACACTGATGAATAAATATGGTACAATTTTGTACTTTACATGTCAACAAAGAAGTGAATATTGTGAGCTGTTGTCATTTAGTAATTAAAAGCCACTGATATCACCAGAGCTTAAACAACGAGGTGCAGAAATGCAATGATAAACTACATATATAGAGCTAGAGATCAATAACATCTATCCACTTCAATAAAATATGTATACGTAAATATTCAATATTTGAGGAGACGGGGGAAACACATAGATAGTGAAGCTGGTGATTCTGTACCATGCACCAGGACTTAAAAGACTGCAGACATGATTCAACCACCGCTACTCATGTAGAGCCAAATAAGATCACAGAAACCAAGACATCACATATTGCACATTCTCATCCATTTCCGATTTGTGGTTTGGTGTGTCATCTTAATTTCTGAATCACCAGTGATTACACATAATTAACCTATGAATCATATCTCAGAATATGTGAAACATAAAAGAACACTTACAGATCATCAAAACGAACGAGGATTAGACAATTTTATGTTGCAATGCCAGTATAATCTTGAATGTATTTAAAGCGAGTGAGAGATTTAGGACAAGAGAGGGACTAAGGGAGTGAGTGAGTGACTACTGCTGGTGTTGGGTACACTTGGACATGGACAGGCATAGAAAGCTGTACTGATATATCTTACATGGTTTTGGCTGAGGATGAAGAAATAGGAAGATCTGAAAAAAAGTCATCACTGGGGAAAACACAGCAACAAGAGAAAGGCAGTTACCCATGCATGTTTAGGTCAGCATTGCTTATTTATTTACGATGCACTGCACACATGTATCATGGAAAGATGTGCACTGTTTGCATATAGTATACCTGCGCAGGGCTGCGTCTAACTGCCCCTCCTCAGTGATGAGCTCAGCCTCACTCTGAGCGATTCTCATGGCCAACTCCCTGTCTCTCCTCTCCTGCTCCAGTATAGCGGTACGCTGGACCTGCTCCTCACGCTCCATAGCCAACTGCATTTCCAGCTCCGCCTGTAAATGAACACACACAACACAACACAGCACGTCTGCATTTAATGTGATTGTATAAAATCTACATAAACCTAGTTCTTGTCAAAGTACTGGCGCTGCATCGTGTGCCAGACGGAGCTCTGCTGTGTGGCCAAGCCTGATTAGACCTATTCATCCAGTTTTTGGGCAGCTAATAAAGCTCTACTGATCATTTGTCTAGACACAACAGGGCATACAACAGACAAACAATTATCAGTTGGAAGTTTTTTGTCCCAAATTCAAACTCAAGTTTCACTAGATATCATTAACAAAAATGAACAGCTTAATAAAGCTACCTATCCATTTATATACTTTAAAGTGTATATCTATGTCCTACCCTGTTATATAAAGCCAGTAATGAAGTCCACAATGGATACTTTTCTCTGTGGACCTTTAAATATGAATAAATCTCCAGGTGAGAATACACTGCATTATTCATACTGTAGGATGGTCTAATCAGCAGCTGTGTGGACATGACCAGAGTGAAGCATAAAAACCAAAAGACCTTCAGCATAAATTCTCTTTCGCACTATTCTTGTTATTGATTTTGACAGTCATTTCTAAATAAACCAAATTGAATGTATGTCTTGCTCAATCAAATTTCATAAGAGAATCCCAGTTAGAGATATAGCAAGAGCTTCAGAAGTCATTTGTGTTGCCAAATATTCATGTAATACAGTCTACCATAGGAATAACACCTGAGAAGTTTCCTTCAGAATGGTGTTTCCTCAGAAAATACTGCAATAAATGCTGCATTATATTTCCGGAGACAGGAAAGTTGTGCTAGACTAACCTTTGACACAGCAGAGAACATGGAGCAAACGCCATCAAAGTCAAAGCAGACACCCAGAGAAACTTTGCTGGTGCAGTTTGAGCCTCAGAGCTGCAGATAAACAAACTTTGCAAAGAGTCTCCTGAGACATGTGGCTTATGACAGCCTGGTGTCAACTGTCTCCCTACTAGACAGAAAAACAGCATGCAAATGCCCAACTGGTCTGTGGTGAATAAAAAGGGGAGTTTTCGATATAAAGGGGGATGTGATGTGCAAGTAACAGATGGATGAATGAATGGTAAAGAAAGGTGAGGCATTAAATGCAGAACTGAGGGAAAACAGTTGAGTGTAATGAAGTAATAAAGTGCAGCCTGAACCTAAAGAGATTCAGACAAAACCACCACATGTTCCAGAGGCTGGAACCCGTATTTTTTGGGTGTTTTTTTTCTTGAAATCAAATCACTAAAATCAGGTTTCAGTTGGTAGTGGTGTGGTGGATCAGTGGTATCTGCTCCAGGGACCCCCCAGCTTGTTAGGAAGCTGAGATTGGCAAAAAAGGTTGCATTTTGTTATACATCTTATCTCATCTTTTCTACACCCAGTATATTGCTCAGTTTATTGTATGTGTAAAAGCTGGAAATGAAGGAAAACCCTTTTAAGTTTATTATAACAGCAGGATTTAAATGGTTGGTCACTAGTAGAGGTCATTTACCTCACTGGGGGAAAACTGGAAACTTAGAAAGTAGAAATTTAAGAACATGACGTGTCTTTTTGAATTAAGATGCTGGTGGGGAATTGGTCAATTATTTCCCCTCAAAAATCACACTTTTGGGGGAGTCCAAACCTGCAAAACTTTCTCTTCCTCCTTTCTCTTTTTTCTGTCTTCCTCCTCCTGCTTTCGTTTCAGCTCCATCTCTGCTTTCCTAAAATGTTAACAGAAAAGGAAACAAATCTTTACAAAGAGAAACATTCACTGACAGCTCAACAGTCTCAAATCATTGGTCAGTATAATATAATTACTAACACATCACTTACAGTCTTCTGTCCTCTTCCTCCTGTTTGCGTCGTTGCTCTTCCTTCTCCCTGTTCTTCCTCTCTTTCTCCATCTCCTCCTCGATGTGCTTCAGCCTCTCGCTCTCCTCTTCCTCCTGCTTCTTCTTTTGCATGGAGGAGAGCAGCTTCTCTGAGCGTTTCACCAGCCCCTGATACTCCGTGTCAATCTCCTTCCAAGTCATCACTGTGGCCTGGTGGTGAAGAGAATAAGAATGGCAGGTTATGGCCAGGAAGAAGAAATATATTTCTTTATCCAAATGTCGAACTATCTAATTTTTTGCCTCAGTGGAGTTTAAAGACGTGCTGCTTTGAACATCAATACTACAAAGTATTTATTATTAATAAAAACTGATGAGATGCCCACAGGACGCTTGTTGGAATACAACTGTTCCCTGTGCTGACTTTCAGAGGATTAGAAATTATCAGGAAGTGGCACAGAGTCCAGTTACCTTTACTTGGCACACATTTCTGCTCCCATATCACAACTTTGTGGCAACAAGTAAGACACTGACTGACACTGTGTCTGTCATTTGTCTGCTGCAGCCACGATGCTCAATTCTCTACATACTTGTCAGACAATCAGCCGGAGGAGAAGAGGTCACCGTATTGTGAAGAGTCATTAGAGTGAGTCTCTAACAGTGACACGGGGAGGGAAGATGACAAGGTCTTGTCCCCAACGTATATAAAGGTCTGAATGACAGTCATTGGCATCTCATGCATTATTCACACAGGGATGCCATGCCGGGAGCAATTTCTAAGTACTCAGAACGGCATAAGTGTCGACAGTGGGGATGCTAATAGGCTAACAGACGAGCATTGGGGAGGTGGCGCGACTGATTGGGATACAGGGGCCAGGAGTCACTGGCTCTTTAGTGTCAATCATGAAACCTTGAGGAACCGATAAGCACTTAAATCCTACTTGTTGACTGTGTACAGGAAACTACAGAGCACAAAAAGAAAATGAACACTACTGGAGAATTCAGTGTGAGGATGTCTGAATACCATGTGAGTGTATTTGTGATGATTTGCTGTACCTTGAGGGTCCAATAAGAGGGGTGCTTATTGCAAAGGGAGAGCTGGGATTTCACTAACCAAGTTTGATAATTTAGCAAAACAGCCTCACTAAATTAAATTATTGGCAAGGAGAGGATTCTTCTTCAACTAGCTCTTCTTTTTATCCTGAAGTGATTGAAAATATTGATTCTGAGACAAAGAATGAGAAAAGGGCACCGCACACTTTGGAAAGGCCGTAGTGTATAACACAAAGAGGAGGTTTTCTTCTACAAGGAGAAGTCTGTATGTGCCGGAGTGCTACAGGTGCAATTGCACGTAACCATACAATTATGAGTCAGTCAGGTTTCAAGTAATGTACAGTATGTGCTGTGAGAGATCATCCCAACATAAATACATATAAAGCAGAATAACAAAATGTTCAATATACACCCCAATGCTCAGAGTGTTAAAAGCATGTGAACAACTGCAGACAATCACCAGAATATAAAAAATCTTCCATTGAATTGCTATAAGTGAGCCTTTCTATCAATGCCTCACCTTTATCTTTGCTAACAGAGCATCTATGGAGGCAGCCAGCTCCTGAATTTGTTTGGCCATCTCCTGTTTGCCCTCCTTCAGCCCGTTCACAACCTTGTTGAACCGTTCCATGTGCTTCTTCAGGTTTCGAACCTTCACCATACCATCAATTCTATGAGAGGAGAAAAAAAAAAGCAAACTTACACATGAATATATTATTTGGAAATCAGAGAAAGGCAACTAATTAAAACAAACTTATTAAGGAAGTCATTTAGTGCAACTGAGGCATTTATTAAATATCATAAAATAAGAAAATACATTTTCCCAGTTGAAATCCTGCGTCCTTGCTGCAATTGTTCCGTCTTGTCTTGTTTGCCAAACAAATGTCCAAAAAAAACTTTCATATCAAAATCCCATGACTATCTTTATACTTTTAATGACTTGTCTTGAACTCAAGGGTGTAAACAGAAGGTTATCTGATAAAATGTGATTGTTTTTAACTAGCTTACCCTGTCCATCATGCAGAATTGCCCTTGACCATTCTTGTGCACATGATGCCACTCACAAAATCTTATTCTAAAAAACTATCTGGAAAACTGATCATCTGTGTGACTGCTTTTACCCAAACAGCAGCGGTACAGTGAGACTTCATGTCTCCACAGTCCACAGATGACATTCTAGATTGATTTGAAATCGTAAATGCAGGATGTGGGAAAGCCATCAAAACACACCAAGCGTGAATGTGTTTAAATATAAAGCAGACAGAGAGTACAGGCTGAATTTTTTATTTTTTTTAAAGAGCAAAGGGCACATGATACATGTGTGTGAGAAGAAATGTGCCTTTGTGTATCTGTGTGTCAGTTGGGTATAAAAAGCGGGAGGAGACTCACCGTGGCTTGTGCTTCTTCTTACACAACCACATGCGGACAGTCTTTTGAATCTTAATGCAGGCCAAAGCTCTGTAGCTCATCTTGTTCCTGACTGTTGTTGGGGAGACAAAAGAAGGAACAATGATGTACAAAAATACTTACTCATGAAGGACACGCATGAATCTATACTTCTTGAAATGATTGCATCCTCAGCGCCTATTTTATTGACATATTTATTTGTCCTTGCTCTGCAAATAGGTATTATATGGACAAGCTATAGCATTTCCAGTTAAGATTAAAATGTAATATAAAATGCAAAAGGAATAATATAAATACAGAAACATTGAAAATAACTGACCTGGAAAGTTAAAGCTCAAATTATGATATGACTGCTAATAAATAAGTCATAAACTGCTGTTGATCAGGCATGCACAAAACTAGTAGCAGTGCGCAATACACACTCTCACAGTCATTCACACAAATGAAACAGCAATAATAAGGTGAAGTGTTGAAATAATAGGAGGGAAATAATAAATGACCACGACCAGAGACATACATTTCCTCAGGGCACTTATGCAGGGAATGTGTGGTCAAGCAAAAGCAGTGCTGGGTCATAACTGTAATGGAATTTCATTTGATGCTTTCACACAAATAAGCAGAAGCCAGCCTGCACTTTGTTAAATGGTTTGCACTGACTGTAATGTTCCAAGGAACTGCTTTCCTTGGAATACTATTCCATCTTGCTAGGGGCTGCTTCATTTAATATTCTGAAATAATGAATGGAAGGGTGAAATATCAGTAAGAAAGAACTAAGTCAAGCCAGGTGGCAGCAGAATGATAGACACAAAATAGTACATATACTGAATAAGAGAAGTGTTGAAACTTGAAAAGGAAGTTTAATTATGTTTTTATAAGGCAAGGACAATGTTAGGTATTTATGACATATTTTTTCAAATGTCTACAAGAAGCGTCCAATTATCACAATTACAATACAGCAAAATTAGACAAGTAATGTCCACTAGAGGAATCATAAACCAGAAAGAAATTCTAAATAGTAACATTATAGATATTTATGTTGGTGTGTTTGACGTTGCTCAAGTCGTTTGCTGAAAATTCTCTTATGTTGGTGGATTTAACCTACGTTTGATGACAGACAGGGAGCACCACTGGACCTTCTTCCACAGACTGCACAACAACCACTTGTTGACTTTCTTCAGCAGCTCTGCGAGGTGGTCTGGATCCGACTTCATGATCTGGTCAAACTCAGCAAACTGACGCACACACGCGGACACAAATCAGTCTACTACCTAGTAATTTAGGGGATAATGGTACTCTCTAGAGCTAGAGTTACACATAACGACCTACGGCATTAATATTTTACCTTTCCAGGGCGGAAGAACACTCTTGTTAATCCAAACTTGAAGTCATTATCATTTAGTCCCAGAGCTTTGAACAAAGCCTAGAAAGAAATACATCCACATTCAGTGACTCAGCAATATTGTATATGTGTTAAGAATTTAGGCCATGGAACTATTTATGTTTGTTAATCCTTTCCCAAATGGGTCAGTATGTTTTTTTTTGGATTGAACAATTACACAACTAATCAGACTGTATTTTAAACAGATTCATTCATTACTTAAACTTTTCAATTTATGTAAGCCCACCTTGCAGAAGAGTCGTGGATTCAGTCGTGTAAGCTTATCCGGCATATACTGTTTATACATGTTGTAGAGCTCATGGAAGGGGGCCCTGGAGGGAAAACCCCCCTGCATCAGGTCCAACACTGACACCATTCCTAAACATAGAAAAAATGTTTTTGATATGTTATTGTTGTTAGAAAGAAACATCCGTGTCTATTATGTGCTCGTATCAGGACCATATCTGCACAGGCAGGGCAAAATAACACAAACACTGCATGCAAAAACAATTACTTTATTGTAATCACAATCACAAATTTCATTGCAGAATCATATTGACTTCTGCATCCTCAGCAGTATAGCAATAGCAGTATGCAGTGACTTCAAAATTCCTATCCTAAAGAAATTACCAGCCTCCCTTTTAAGTATTATTGTCAGTGCCCAAAGTGGAGGTGGGGCATTTAAAAAAACATAAATATGATTGACTGAAAAACTGATCACGATGAGATACAGTGCAGCATGCTGAACAAAAAAGTAAAGTTCTCCCACTTAAGTTTAACATAATTTGTGAGAAGCAGTAAAAATAAATGTAAATGTACATATTCTGAATTCCTTAAAGACTGGATGCTTTACTTCTTGAGTAAAACACAACAAAAGCAATGAACATATATTTCTTTCACTGGTTCTAGGGCAAGTCATAGTAATATATTGAAACATAGAATAGTACGTTTTAATATTGTTGTCTATCTCCTGTGTTCAATTAAAAAAACCTTTAGTGTAAATGGTGTCAACCTGCTAACACTGCTCAGTAGAGCTACACTAGGTTCACCAAACCTTAGTATATTTACTCACCCCAAAGATTATTACTTCTACAAACTTTTATACTACATATTATACATACAGTTTTGTTCCTACCTGAGCACTGCAGCTGTGAGAGAATCAGAGCCCCTTCAAACTGGTGGCTGACCATCCTCAGGTTGGGTTTCACGCAGCGGATAAAACTTGATCCCTGCACACACAAAGATTAATCAGAAAAAATGCTCTGACTCAGCATGGTACTTCTCAATCTGTCCCTACACCTTTATAATTGGCATCTGAATAAAACATGCATGTTGTGTATATAGCAGTGCTGTTAACACATTCAGTGCATACTCTCTATTGGGTGATTTGTGTTGCATTGATACTGAGCAAGGAGTGAAAATGTGTTTGACAAAATACACAAAGAAACTCAGATGTTAATTGTACTCACAGTGCTGCGAAGCTTCTCCAAAAGCAGGTTCAGTTGGGTCTGTGTGTGCAAGCAGACAAAAAGAACAGTTTCATTAATGGTTTTGAATAATTATGTTGAAGGTAGCGAGGACCAGATGTTTCAAATGAGGTATGAGTGCCACACATCCTAGTCGACATGCGAGTGTAAGGAGCGACCGTAGATAACAGTCATGCAAGGACAGAGTCACAATCAAGCACAAACAACAATTATGCATAAACAACAATCCATACAAGAAAATATTGTGCCTGAGAGAATGACTTAATGAATAAACAATGAAACAAATGATTTACAAACTCATTTAAAGCAGCTTAACACTACTATAACATTTTACATCCCATTCACATAATGACTGCTCATTATGACATTTTTTTCAAACATGCTTCCAACTGTAGAAAATGAAGACAAATAGTCACACATTTATTAAAATATACAACACATTCTAGCGATTGGTGTCTTTTTGAAATACAGACACACTATCTTTGCGCTTGACTCAACGTCTGGGGAATCAGGGATGATGGCCAAGAAGCATCATTAGCAATAAAGAAACCCAAGTCTGTTGAAAAAGATGGTGCACAAATACTGTTCATCTGATGGAAAAGACAGAGCTCAACACATGGAGGTAAGTAAAAAGTTGCATATCTTAGTTGATGAGTAAGACATGCAGCTGAAAGGTGTGTACTTCTGGCTCATTCAACACACTTGTAAGAAAAGCCTGAGTGTCTCATTCTTTCCTTTTTCTTATTTTTTTTACGGCCCATGTTTTCTACCTCGTCTCTATTATACCTCAAGCTGACTTTATCCAGCTTTATCCACCAAGGAAGGGTTTCTCAGAGGAAAAAGGAGCAAGACTGGAAGGAAATCTAAGAAGGGAACCATGAATAAGGAGGGGAAACAGGAATGGGAAAAAGAATGGATAGAAGAAAAGTTATAGTAACAGCTATAGAGATTACAGTTTGTTTACTTGTTACCATAAGCTTGAAAAGAAGCAAAGACGGATCTGTGCAGCCATTTGACCTAAACCCCTAAACAGCACCTCTAGTAAAGCAACAAATTAGTGTATGTAAATTTTGTAAATCAACATAGTGGGACTTTATCAAAGTTCTTTGATAAACAAATATCAAATTAAGATGTTTTTTATATGCCTCAGCTTTAATTTGGACTACATACTACATAGTTAAGCAAACAAAGGTGCATACAATTAAATAAAGCTACTGAAATTACAAGTTGCATGTGTTGGGACAATAAAAGGCATTAGACTCAACAATAACACCATGTATTGTAGCATTTAAGTGGTAAAATTCAGGGGACTGTCATAATGCAGAAAAGAAAATTTGTATTCAGGTGTAGTTATGTCCAGGGACTTTTTCTAACAGTCAAAAATGACAAGCTTTAACAGTCGTTCTAACCTTGAACTTGTTGCCGACGCTGATGAAGCTGAGCTTGCCGGCCTTCTGTTTGGTGTCCTTGGAGGTGTTGGAGTTCTCAAACAGCTCCCGAACAAATTTGTCTTTTGATTCACACACTAAGCTCTCCAAGGACATGTGGAGGGCATCATTATTCTTCTCCACAAACCGAGTCTGTGAACACACACATGTATGCATGAACAAAACTTTTGTTGGACTGGAGCTCCACAAGGCAGTGTCACCTCACCAGTTCTTTTAACAATATATACAAATAGGTGCTCACCCAGGCACCCACAGTACTACATTTTCAAATACTTAGATGATACTGAAATGCTAAATTTACTTTACATCCATGATGATACAAACATCTGTCATTCAGAAGTAATGGAGTTTGCTAATGACCTAACTTTTTTTGTCTGTTTGCACAATAAAAGGCTGTGACTTAAGCATTGTGTGCCAGCCCCCTTTAAATGCTTAAAAATCTGCTGTCCTCGACCTGAGAAGCACCTGTTTCAGCTACAAATTGCTGGACGATGCATGAATCCTTTCTATAACTATGTGTCAAATTCAGAGTTAATGCAATTAATTCAGACTGGGAGGAAATTGGTCTGAAAGGCCACAAAAATCTTCAGTCTCTTTTCGACCACTGCATTCTTACAGAGGTGAAAACAATCCTATGATGCATCCCATTTGCTGCTATTCTTTGTCATATACTGTATGAAAGTAACCTGAAAACATTAAGACTTTAGACTGTTTGCTGGCTGAAGCAAACAATTTAAAGATGTCATCTTTTGAGTTAGGAATTTTTCAGTAATTTCTAACACTTTATAGTTCAAACAAAGAATAAATTAAGCAAACCATAGTCAGAAATCATTGATTCACCAATTAAAATAATCACTAACTCCACACTTAACATGTCATGCAATTTGTTTCCTTGGCTGTTCATTTATAACTATATAAGGCACATAATAAATAGAGGTATTTGGTGAAAACTATTCTCATGCTGGATTTTATGACTATCCCCATGCCCCAGCAGCACCATGTAATAAGATCTGGATTAAGAATTACCGTTTCATAACAGACTGCTCCGGCAAAGTGCCTGATGATAAAGCCCTCGTCATCCCGGAGGTTCCTGTGAATGGCCAACTTCGACTTCCTGGGAACCTAAGTGGGAGACATAAAAAGCAGTATAGTGCGAAAACACATGTATTGATTTCATGATACATCTATCAATGAGCATCTCTGCAGCAGAATTTTGTTGAGCAAAGAGCGAAAGTTTGGGGAATGAAACATTCGGCTGAATGACACTCACTTGGGAGAGACCCGACAAAAAAGCCAGAAATTATGTAATGAATACAGGTATAATCTTACAAACGCTTAGGTAATAAGTAGTTATTTGACACATTTACTTGCACCACTTGAGATAATTTTAAATATCACGTTCATCTTTTGTAGCTCAAATGCCCTAATCATTAATTATTCTTGAGAATAAAGCAAAAAATAAGAAAATAAAAAATAACCTCCACTAGATTAATCAGTTTTATCATTAAGAACCATAATAAATGACACTGTGAAAATCTAAAGCAGAAATGTGAGCTCACAGTATATTCAAGCACTTTAGATTAAGGTTAATTTTTCACCCTATTAAATGTATAGAATGGTTTTTATGTGAATAATAACTCTTTCTACAGATGAGTGTGGCTGCAGCCAGCCACCTCTAATCTTAAGCTCTGAACTGGTGTCAGGGCTACTTTTCTGAAAGGATTTCATGCTTGCAGAGATACAGGCGGGGACAAACAATAGCGATAAAGAGAAAGACAGGGGGAGGGACTGGGACTGTGTCATTCACAAAACTGCTGTAACAAACAGAAAGAGCAAAAATGATCACAATGAAAAAAAAACAATGTGCTGTTACATCTCTCCAGTCTAACAAAAGAACTTAGCGCACAAAGGAAGAGAACAATGGCAGAATACTCAAGAGTAAGCAAAGACAGAAGGAGAGTATGAACAAGAAACAGTCAGAGGAATGAGAGGGAGAGAGAGGCAAAGAGAGCACAGCTAAAGAGGTCTGACCGTCAGTCTGAAGTGGTCTTTATGCTTGCTGTGAACAGCCAGTGCAAAGTGTTGGTCGCTGGGCTGAGGAAGACGGTTCTCTTCATCCAAAATGTCAAGGACTCCCACCAGCTTTGCTTCGACTAGATCTGGAGACAACAAATATTTATCTATCAGACACAGTGTAATGATTGATGTTTAAGCCCAGCTCTAGTATGAATAGTAATATCCTAATACAAAATGTGGCTGCTTGTCTTCTGACAAAAAAAGAACATGATTGTATCACATCAGTGCTGGCCTCCCTCTACTGGCTAAGGATTGATTTTAAGAGTTTATTGTTTGTTTTCAACGTTTTAAACAAGTTGGTGCCACGTTATTTAGAAGACGTCCTACATCATCATTCCCAGGTTAGTGTACTGAGGTCGACCAACCAGAAGTTCTTAATCTCTGGAACAGTTTGAGAACTGCCAAGACACTTTTAAGTCACTGGTGAAGAACCACCTCTGCTCTTCAGGATTTGATTCAAGTAGAGCTCTGACTTTGTCCCCTACTAAGTTGTATGTGTCATTTTTTATTATTTTATTGTCTTAGTCATTAGTTTATGAATGAGTTCAGAGTCTCGTACAGTTACGTGGTTTTCTGATCTGGTTTAGATCCACTCTGATCCAGTTTAGATGTCATTGTGTTACATTGTGTTTTATTGTGTCTTATGGTTTGCTGTTGTAATTGTACAGCACTTGGGATGAACTCTTGTTGTTTTTAAATGGTTTTTTTTTCTAAATGTATCTGACTATAATATCTATGATGCCAAATGTTGACAAAAGCTGAAAGCAATTTTGTCCAACCTGACAATATCTATTCATCTACAAGTTTCAAATGCTTGCAGAAATTAAAAAACAACAACAACAACATAAAACACAAATTCCTATTTAGTTAGGGTGAGGTTGGGATCACAATGGCCATTATAATGCAGAAGTTACAAAGTCATTAAACTTTCTGTTTGGGAATATGAGATTTATTGGAAATTTCCACTGTTTACTGTTTCTGGATGTGAATATTCAAAGCACAAAGCATGTTCATCAGGATGCTCATTTTGCCATATATCTGAATTATTCATACGACATGCTGTGTTTGGAAAATAATCTAATAGCCAAGGACCTTAGAAAAAATTTGCATGAACAAGCACCTGTGCATAAATCCTGAAGATTGATGAGTGAATTAATGGCCAACCCAAACGGTCATTTGCAAGTCATAAATGTTATTCACGGCTGTCAGTTAACCTCGCACTTGAATAATCACAGCCTTTGAAATACAAATCAAACTGCTTCACCTTGATACACTGACTACTTCATCCCATTAATTCGAGGATTCATTCGAGGACAGAGACAACAAAAACAAGGGAGTATCATTTCTCCGGCTTCTCGTAGCACAAAAGAGGCCATAAAACCCACATATACTCATTACGCTTGCTCCCTTCAGACACACGGATATGCCAGCTTCGAGGATAATGAGAAGCCGGTATTTTTGTCCATCTGACAGGTGTATTTTCGCTGCTCTGACGTGGAGCACAGAGGAATGGCCCAAATGAATGTCATGTGGGTGAGCGGATGTTGCTCTTGAACCAACCTCAGTACATTTGTGGTGTGTGGGCTCTACAGACAGCCGCATCTCTGTCAGTACATTTTGTATTTTGCAGCAAAAGCCCTCAAAGGCAACACTTCATCATAATGATATCCCAGAGTGTCAGTCCATGAAGCTGTTTTCACTTAAGAGGATCATCCAAGGTACAGACAGACACACACTGATATCAATACACATCCATCAACAGACATATGTCTTTCATTTTGGTCATTTGGAACCAACCCAAGTCATCCAATTTATAAGATTTAGAAGAAGAAATGGTCAGTGTCCTGAATGATGCTTTTACTATGTACTGATATGAAATAATGAACTTTTAAGGGTAGTAGACCAATTTTAGAAACTGCAGAGCATGAGGATGAGCTGGTAGAGAAGGGGGCAAAGAGACTTACCGATGCAGTCCTGGTTGTCAACATAATGCACCTCATTCACTCCCAGCCCTTCCCTTTGATAGAGCTCTTGCTCCTGTACAGAAATGAACAAATATCAAAAATCAACACTGGCAGCATCATTTTGAAAATTTCCTAATATAAAAGTTTGTTTAGATTTTGCTGAGTGGCTTCAGAACATCATCCATTTCCTCAAAAAACAAACAAAAAACATCAAACTGACAACATGTGATTGAGATAATGAGAAAGAGGCTAAACCAAGAATTGTGGCGCTTTAATTGGAGACCTTGGAAGAGAATAACGTTAAGAGATCACAGGAGAGAAACAAGGCTCGTGACGTCCCTTGAGAAATTAGCATTCTAATGAGAGAGCGCACAGGAGAGATGGAGGGAAAATATAAGAGATTAAACAAAAAAGAGAAAGACAGAGACGATAAGCTTGCCAACAATTTCCTCATGAATGAGTCAGTAAGTTTGGCTTGTCAGTGACATGATGTGGCAGCTTTCCCGGGATAAAGAAGTAAACCACACCAATTCACCTTAATCCACACTGTTTACCCACCTCCTTGAGAATGCGCTCGTTGAAGAACTGCTGCAGTTTCTCATTGCAGTAATTGATACAGAACTGCTCAAAGCTGTTGTGCTCAAAATACTCTAAGACGAGGGAAAACACAGAAGAAGCAGGGAAAAAAACATAAATTTCAATTAAATCCCAAAATGAAAAAATTCTGCAAAGCCTAGGTTAATTATGGCAGCAGGGAGAATTATTTCCCATGCAAAAGCTCTAGTAATGAAGTGTGTATATGCATTAGGGTGCTTAAATTACGAACCATGCTGCAAACACAAGTGCCTCTTTAATAGACTGAATTCTAAACATACCAATGAAGCAATTAACACCTATACATGAGCAAATTGCAGTAATGCTGGAAAGGTGTAGACACACGAAATTGCAGATTAAGTGTTATGTTATAAGTTGTTGAGCTAAATCCACACATTGTGCAAAGTTTAGTTGAAACTTTCCAATTGTATCAAACACTAACTGCATTTTATTACCAAACCCAGCAATATCCAGCACTCCGATGAAGTTGGAGGAGGTCTCGAAGGGGAAACACTGGTTTACTCGTTTGACCACATGATCGAAGAGGCGGCTGTACACTGCCTTGGCCAGGGCATCTCGGGCATTGTTCGCTTGTTCCACCTTTAGAGGCACCCTGGAGGGACGCACAAAGTGGGGCAGTGAGAGAGGGTCTGAAACTGGGACAAGCGAGTCTCTTATTAAACCTCCTTTTTTTATTTTTTTTAATCAACCAATTACCATGTGGTAGCAAAAGTTTAGTTGTGTCGATGTGACACTTTTTGCCGCATAGCGCTGTCCCCCTTCTGATCTCTATAGTCGGGCTAGGTGATTGTTTTAAATGAGGGTTCCTGAGTCGAAGAGAAGGTAATAAAACTAAAAAATGTGAACCTTGAACTCTGCTAGGCTCTCTAATGGCGCTTCAACACCATTTATTCTTAAAATATTTAAAGAGGTTGACTGACTAGACAAAGTGCAGCTCCACAGTGACCAAGAGTTCAACTTGGTGGTCCCAGGTGGGAAAATGTTGAATTTAAAATGAAAAGGGCTCTCTTTTGCTATGATATATCTTTACCCACGCTTTTCTTTTGAAATTCAATCCAGCACCTCAAAAACTCTCATCCATTTCAAACAGTTATAGTCCACCTATGCTAAGGCTAAGGTAGGCTAGTCAGCTAGAGAATACCTTTTGAAGATTTCAGTATGGCATTAGTTAAATCTAAATAAAACACACCAGACTCTTGTAATTTATCTGACTGACATGCCTTTTTATCTGTTGCATTATTTCATATTGACACTAGTTAAGAGATTCAGTCATTCCTGATACCATCGCGTCCACCACCCCGTCCGTCACCCTCAACCTCCCAGGGGTAGGGTGGATTTGTCTGGGGTTTAATGACAAAGCCAGTCTCCCTTCACTCCACCTGCTCCCCAGACACCAGGCCTTTACTGTAGTGCAGCCATGCTCCCCTGCCTCCTCAGATACAGGCTGCATTATTTATGTGGAGAAACACTTCCAGGCCAGGCCAGCATCTGGCCCTCTTGAAATATTAATCTACCAAACCTGGCCCCATCACTCAAACACCACATTACTACCAAAGTACACAGTGGCAGTGCCAATACCATATTCTCCTTCGAACATGTTTTTTTTTAAAACATGCAAGACTTCTCCAACCATTTACAAGTATAGTTTGCCGAGGCAAAATACTACAAAAAAATACTGTCACTTTTACTCTTAAATGTAGAAGTAGCATAAGCTGTGAGTGTCTTAGTGGTTGTAATAATAGGCTTTGTACAGTATCAGGTTAAAGCACTGTAACACCTGCCTAACCATTGCCCATGTCCTCTTTAAATTCACAGGATAATTTAGCTATTTTCAGATCTATGTGAACTTATTGCCCTCAGTCAGTTCAGTGAGTTCAGCTGACAAATTGTTTGGCAGTAAACAACGACTGTTGCTTCCTGAAAAAATAAGAGGATTGATTTTCCTGCACAGTAGCATTTTAGAAAGAAGTTGCACAGATGTGTGAAGCTCAGTGCTGCTGCTCTTACTTGATAACTGTTCCTTTAGCGCCCCCTGCTGTAGTGAGCATGACCCTTGTTGTGAGGCTGACACGCAGGTCGTCCTGGTCCAGGCCCAGCAAATCAGCACAGTACCCCAGAGTCTGGTCGGACTGATTCTTTAGGACACAACCACCTAAAAAAGACAAAAACACACACAAAAACCTTTAAAAACACATTATATAACAAGCTGTGGTTCTGTATGGGCAAAACACGTTTCTCTCCATCAGCCCACTTCCTCTTAACTGGTTTAAAGATTCATTTCATCAAGATTTATCAGAGGTTTTGTTATTGTGCCTCACACTGGAACACATGAAGTGATGTTCTTGGAACCAACCAAGGAAGCAAGTAGTACTATGAGGAAGTAGTGAATAAATAATGGAACCTTCCAAAGTCAGAGATAAGAGAATAATTGGTCCAATAAGAGGGCTGTGTGATTGCGGGATTTAGCAATGGCCTGTTTTTATTCTGCTATAGTAAGGAAGAAATGACGGAAAACTGCCCTCAAGAAAACTCTGAAAGTATACTTACTTACAGAGACTTTGATTATAGACACACAAAGAGAAAGAATGAACAAGAAAAATAAAGGGAACAAGAGCGAGCTCATGGTTGCCAGGGTAACAGAGGTCCTTTCTTATCACCATTACAGACTAGCCTGCGCTGATACCCAAGGACATAGCTTTGTTCCTAAAAATGTTATATCCAATAACGTAACTACTGAATATTGAATTCTAAGCACTAATATTCAATTGGAAAAGCATTCCAATAGGCTTCCAATTCAGTTCAGAAAATATTTTACAATCAGAAATTCTGTGAAGTAGTTTTTTTTTTCCTAAATTGGGATAGCAGAAAAGCAGGGGAAAAAATACATGACCTTGATGGTTTGCATGGACAGTGGCTAAAAAGTTTAAAGAAAGCACATCCAACGCAATCTTTACATCGCAAAAATACCACTGCAAACACAAGAGGAAGACAAGAATCTTAAAGAATATACTAAAAGTGTAAAAAACTAAACAATTGCAATTACAGCATGTGTCTAACCTGAGGAGCTCCCTGTTTCTTCAAAGTCAATGTTACCCAGATGCAGAACACCAGCGACAACCCTGAACAGGTCGAGCTTCTCAGTGTCATCCAGACCAATCTTTTTCATGGCTACGCACATCCTGTTGAAGTCTCCCTGGTCGTCAAGAAGAGGGTCTTTTAGAGCGCCCGTCTTTACATGCTGCAATAAACAAAAAAATAAAGTTATTGACAGTAAAGAAAACAGTAGTGTTTAAAAATTCAGTCCAAATCATGATTTACTCAGAATTTACTATATTTCAGCAGTTTCATTTAATTGTCCTTAAATTAATGAGTAAATCTGATTTGGAACTGAACCTGAACAGATCACACTACACCAAAAAGCCATCAGTCAGAGACAATCTTGAAGAGACCAAAATATTTCACAATGTGTTAAAAAAAAAGCCTCAACCAGCAGCACACAGCAACTACACCATCACATGAACTATATCAGCTCTGCTCCAGTAGCCGTGTTTCCAAATGTCTCGACAGCTACTGTTCTGATACATTTGAAATGACAGAGCCAATGTAATATTTAGAAATATATAATGAAAGCATGAATGTAGAAAGAACAGCAATACAGTGTGAAACGTCACTGCAACACAGCATTTATTGATTGATTCTGATTAATTTTACAATAATAACTACCAAAAGTTGCACAATTATGACATCATTTTGAACTCATGATTATACTGTAAAATAACAGACCTTTCACTGGTATGGTCTTGATGGGAACTAAATGCTTTTATTCATTTGTGGTTCATTAACATTTTGACTGTTTCTAGAAACTGACTTGCATTCTGGAAAATATGCAATAATTATGCAGTGCTGCACTGTACGACTGAAAACAAAAGCTAAATACCCAAACACTCCTTGTATGTTTCTCTTTAAGCATCATCTAGCCCCAAACAAATCCAAACAAGGCATGCACATGCAGACAAGGAAGAGGAAGCATGCACTCTTGTTTCCTGTTGTCACTACAAACAGCAGCATGCAAAACCTTAGTGTCAGTGTTTAGTTTAGGAAAACACAGGATGAAAAGTTGGGAGCAAAAACCCCTGAATAGAAAAGAAACATCACCTTATTGTCCTATATATAACACAGACATGTGGTGGGACAGACAGATGTATGATTACTTAGTTAGCAATATGACACACATTTATTTATAACCACAGTTCACAGAGCTTATGCATTCAATTATGATGGATAGATAGATAGATAGATAGATAGATAGATAGATAGATAGATAGATAGATACTTTATTTATCCCGAGGGAAATTCAAGGCATCCAGCAGCAGCATACAAGACATGAAGGACACAGGACATTGGTTACAATAGAACATACATGACTGTACATGTGGCTGTTTTCTCTGACCGATGTTTTCTGTGATGTGTAAATAATCAGCTAACAAGTTTTCCATCTCAACCTCTAAGGTGATGAGTCAGTGTTGTGTTCACTGGTTATTTGCCCCAAAGTGAAGAAGTTATTGAAGGTTTAATAACGGTTGTTACGCTAATGTGAAATGAATAAACAGTTTTATCTGTCGTGTGTTTGTTCCAGGGAAAATGCTGGTTCTTGACTACATTCTGGCAATGACAAGAAGTACAACTAGT
>OMNN01030971.1:0-11126 GCA_900302755.1 Chromis chromis | reverse complement strand
AAAAACACAACACCTGCTAAAATATATGCAGCAGAAAAGAGCTTTAATAGTTCTCTTTCTGTTTGTTGCTTCACTGCTTTTCAGCAGCATCTTACACAACTGAAATATATGTGTTAAATTCATTATACAGTTCTACTCCAACAGTTTAACCACACAGTTAGCTTCAGTCTCATGCACTCATTCACTTTATGTACAGACGGCATCAACCTGATATGTCTGTCTGTGAAGCCAAAGTACTTCTGTACTATATTATAGCTATTTTACACAATGAGTGAGAGCTATATAGTCATGTTATACTTAGCGCAGAGACTGCATTAGTGAATCATTAGGATCCGGTGCTTAAATCTGAGATCATTAGCTGGAAGGTTTGCCTACAGTGCTCCTCTGTGAACTGCATTAAAGGCAGACGGAAAGGCAAAAGTCTCCCCTTGCAAGCGTGGCGATTGTTCACATATTTTACCTAGATAATCAGGCATACTGAAACAAAATATGCAAATTAATTTATTTATTCGGTATAGCCTACGCAAACTAATTTCTCTGTAATTTCTTTTTTCAATGAATGCATGGAGGTTTTTACAGTATACAGGTATGTACAGTGTCACTTATAAACCTGTTGCCTTTCTTTACTGTTTAAAAACTGAAGAAATAAAAAAAAATTCTGTAGTTTACAATCGACAACTAGAATGTTATGATCTTTTCCTTAGGCAGCTGATTATGGCCATAACTATGAATGAATGGCCTAAAGTGGATTTAAAAAAGTGAAAATTAAATCCATTCATTATAAAATAATTGGGCCTTATTCGCTGTTAAAAACTGCTCTCCTGCCCTTATTCTTTTACAGATTATATATATTATATAGAGGATTTTCACATCATCACAACAGGTTTAATGTGTCGATTGCACCACTCTGGGTCATTGAGCTGCAGTGTTAGTACTCCTCTTCATAAAGTGGACAACAAATCTAAAGACAGAATGTTACAGTAGAATTAACTCCAAATTAAACTATGTTTAATTAAAAAACATAGTTGAATTTTAAAGACCAATAATTAATTTTCATTGGGTTCTAATTGCTCCTCAGGCTATAATCTTATGGTTTGGGCTTATAGTTTAGCTTCACCTCCACTGCCCTCTCCTCCCCAGAGCCTCGTGTGTGTTGTCTCTGCCAAGGTCTGAAACATTATCACAACAGGATGTGGGCTGGGATAACACTGAGAGTGCTTCCTCTGCAGTGCCAGTCACCTGGGAGATTCTCCAATTATCATTGCATTTTAATGTAACTTCTGGGTCGGAGCTGTGCTGCTGCAGCTCAAAAGAACCAAAGAGAGAGGAGCATTTGTGGGAAAAGGCTGGATTGATCTTACTGTGTCTTTCTGGCTGCCTTTAAAGTGCTTCTGTAGTAGTGTCCTTTGATATGTTTAAGGAAAATGTTCTCAGCGAACTCGTCAATATATTCAAGTCTCATCAACACAAATACTTTAGGATGTAATTGATGTACATTGCTGTCCAAGGGTCAGTTAGAGTGACTGCTATTCATAGTATCAAGGGTATCAAGGGGAATTTGATTGTAAAACTTCTCAGGTGAACTTTCTGTGCAACTAATTAAGAAAATACAAAATACATTTGTTATGTGGTGATGTGGGCATCTAAACTCCTTGGTTCATCTGACTGTTTTTCTGGATCGTTTGCATTGTCTACTTACAGAATAAGCTGAACTTTATACTGCTTTTATATAATGTCTGTGCAGAAAGACTAAATATGTGCCTACCTCTAAAACAGGAAAATCTCCTCTGGTTGCATCACACATTTGAATCAGGTATTCATCAAATTGCCCTATTCATGGGAAGGTGGGGGGTGTTCAAGAGAACTTTAAAACAAAAATAAATGTAAGCCTTATTCTTTTATGAGTTGCACCGATATAGGGAACCTGTCAGCCAAAAGAGAAAAAGAAATGTAGACTCACAACAGCTGGAAATATTTCTTTCTGTCTTGCTATAGTCTACCGTAATGCTGTGATGTCTCAACCTGAGGTGTAACATTTTGATTGTGGTTGGTTTGCATGCTGAAGGTGTTACTCTTTCAGTATATTACAAAGAATAAGTACCAAATCTCCTGTTTTTATAGGCTATAAAGATAAGCCTATAACTGTTAATCAAATAGAACTTGATAGGAATTATTATCAGCTGATGGATCGTAAATTGCAGTTTTTTTTGTCGTTCTTCTTTAATTCTTAATTTGTCCACAGCTTCTTAATCTCTCCTATTACGTTTGTTTTACCTTTGTGTGAATTTTCATGCTGTAGTGCATTGCATTTGAAACATCTGCCAAGATACAGTATGTTCACTTCAGGAACAAGTTTCTCAAACAGCAAGAACAACAACAACAACAATGATAATGGCAGATAAAAACATAGCTGTATAAAAACCCATAGTGTTGGAAGAAGTAAAACATTTTTAAAAGATAAAAAAAAAGACTATTCAAAGGAGATACATTTTATTGGGCAGATCAGACCAGAATTTCGGGGACCTTCACTGCAAATACTCTGTCCCCCTTTAGTTTTTAGCTACTGGAACAGACAAAAGACAGAGGATCTTGTGCGTTGTGGTGCATAAGGTACCAAAAGGTCAGAGATGTAGCTGTGAAAGAGGCCATGATGGGCCTCAAAATTATTTCTGTATTCTTAATCTCTGTCAATGGGTATGTTCCTGACATGGTGTCGGGGGTGTGGCGCTTGGACACTCCCACCTTTTGGATTTGTCATTGAATAGATCTGAAATCCCTCCTCAACCAATTATCCAATCGCACTTGCACACCTGGTTTAGGTTGAATACATTTGTTTGCCTCATGTCTTTGTCCACTTTGACACAAGAAAGAGTGAATCAAGCAGTGTTCTCAAGCCCCGTTTTTTGTTTTCTGGAAATCTGCTGCCCTCTGAGAAGCTGAGAAGCACCTGTTTCAACTGTACTTTGGTGGAAGGAAAAACCTCTGCAAGGGCAGCTACAGCTGAGTTCTGTACAGTCTGGAGTCGATCAATAGATTTTTGTTTCAGGCAGTTAAAGGCTGTGGCAGTAATCCAGGCGTGTAAAATGATGTCTGTGTCTTTAAAAGTTAACACACATTGTATTTTTAAAAATCTTTCTAAGGTGATAAAACACGATTGTTTCAGCTTTGTGGTGCTGCTCAAACCTCAGATTACTGTCAGATTCTCTACAACAGACTAGATGTGGTTTAAAAGGGAACCAGCTAATGGCAGATTTAGTTTTTGTTGGGACCAAATAACAAGGATCTCCATTTTATCAGAAGAGGGATTTTTTGACATCCATCGTTTTGACTTCACTAATCAGTAGAAAAAAGACTGAACTAACCAAATGGCACCATGTTTATTCTGAAGACTGAATGGATTTATCACTATCTAATGATTCACCTGGATTTCCGCTGTTGGATGGATGATGTGCTTCTACAGTCGAGCTTTATGGATACACAGGACAAAGCAGAAGCACTTTGTGAAGTTGGTGGATAACGCTGGAAACCCTGCCGAATGTCTAGGTAAATTTGTTTTCTTTTAAATTAAATTTATTGTTTATTGCTTTGCTGTGAACATGCTGTGGTCATATCTTGGTGCCAGCTTGTTGAAGATGTGTGTATAGAGTGACCGGCCGTGATTGTTTTTCAGTGTCACAAAATTGGTTTCAGCTGTTGAGAGTTCATTTTGATCAAGTTTTTAATGGTTGGCATTAATTAGTTTGAGTTGTTGATAGTTTATCTTTCTTCCTGCTTGTTTGCATTGTTGGTAATTAATCAACCTGTGAGGGTTGATTCTGCTTTTTATTTCATTCTAGTAGTATGCTGCAATTGTGTGCACACTGGTTTCAGATGTATTTGGCTCCTGTGATTGAAGTATTTGAGCACTTAGTTCCTTCTTTTGGATAAACTCTTAACGGGACCTTCATGGACTTTGCTGTAAAGTCTTCCTGTTGTGTGTCCAGCAGGTTTTGTTTCAACAAATCAGACAACTTAAGTTTTTGTTCTGTATTTTCTCCTTGTCTGAGCTACAACACAGCCTGTTAGGAAAAACACAGTGTCTGCAATAACTACTGGTAGACGGTAATAGTTGTAAAATAAAATAACAGGCAATGGGCAGAGTTTATGTCATTAACAGTAATAGGGAAATCAGCGCAAACTATCTATCGTCCTGACACATTATTGGACCGGATAGAGGCTGGAAAAAGGCTTCTTCCCACCACTAATTCATCTTCATTTTAATCTAAACTATAGCGACAAATATTTCCAAATAATAGTTTTGTTTTCATTATATATGAAGAAATATTACATTTCAGAGCAGTATATAAAATATTCGCCACTTCCTGTATGGTTATTTATAGCACTTTAATATTTAGCCGTTATCATCACCACTAACGACATATGAAAATCATATATGGATTTATTTTTCTGATTAAATTCAAATGTCATGTCTCATTTGTTTGTCTATAATGTAGGATATTAAAACTCAAAATCTAAATGAAAACTGACACATCATCAACACTCAAGATTTTATTTGCATTTTTAAACTGGCAGATGTGAGAATTTTGCCGTGATCTCTGAAAGATTACACAATGCGTCTTGTATGTTGGTGTGGTGACAGGGCTGTATAATTTATGCTCTCAGCCTCCTAATAGGCCTTTTTCACAAGACATGTTGACATGTGAGAGCAGGAAAAGCACACGTGTATCCCATTTAAGGCAGGTCCTGCTTTTGTGTATGCAGGTTCGCTGTCACGGCTTACTGGGGCACCTAATGGAACTGAGCCATCATTAATTCCACCCGTGCTTTCTCAACTCTGACAGTCAAAATGTTTTCTGTGAAAGAGGTCCATTCTTTGAAAGACAGACAGGTAGCCTTTGCCGATCCTGCATGGTGCCTCCAAGTAGCGACGCATTGTATGGTCACCATGCGATCTTGGGCACCAGGCATTAACTACAAGGACAATAAATGCAGGACATTATGATTTGCAGCCATAGCATGCAAGAAATGGAATAAAGTGGCATAATGGACACTTAAATAGCTGCAATACGCTGATTGTGATGTGTACATATGCAACACAACTCAAAGAACCAAAACACCTGCAAAAAAACAGGCAAATAATTCAATTCAGATAATGTAGATTCAACTCAGCCTGACCTCACCAGGGGGAAAAAAAGCAGGTAATGTTCGATCGTTTAAGGGGATTAAATCCACCAGTGTTAATGTAGGTGACCTCCTGTGGTCATGTGAATAAGTGCATGTAACACCTCTGAACTTTTCAGAAAGGTTATAGTGTCATCACCCCTTTTACAAGAAGACAATGGAGAAGAATGTTGCTGCAGATGTGAAAGGTTCTATTTTTTACCCATACCATGAGCTGTTCCTAGTCCTGGCTGAGGAGTTAAACCAAATGGCGACTAAAAACATATATAGTAATGAGAAAAGATGAATAATTAGTCAACTGCAGCTAGATATAATGGGAGACACAAGACATGAATCCCACTCTGCAGGGTGAAAGTCCTGTGATTGATTGGTGCCAGATACTGCACCCACCTCCTCCAAATTTGGCCTTTTTACTATCTTTTTTGCAAATATTCATGCAAGTCATTTCTGCTAACACTTACCATCGAGTCATTACAAATAAGTTGTTTTTGGAGTCACTGGCAATGGACCTCTTCTGTTGTTCAGGTGCGAACAACAAGATCTCTTAGTTTTTCCTTTTGTTGTTTTTGTCGGCACCTTTTAGTTGGACATCTGGATGATATTACTCAAGATAAACATTTACTGAGTTAAAATTTGGTTGCACAAATTGCTGTATTTCAGAGACAGGGTGTGTGACAAACTGGAGGGATTGGGTATAGTATAGTCTGACCCTAACTTCAGTAACTTCTCTAAACCTTCCCTTTTGAGTATGTTAATAGGCCTTATATCCATAACGATGAATGTATGCATGAATGTAGCATCTGTAGTTTTTGAGGATGTTAATGGCTGTGGTGCTTGGAGATGCACCTACAGACAAGTTTGTTTTTAACTGGGCTTCGATAGTTTTTTTTTTTTATGCCAATAATTGCCTGAGCACCAGATGTTCCCACGTCAATCTTTGAATTGCAACTATTTGACAAGCAAAATAAGTGCAATTTGATAAAAAATGACGGATAATAGCAGCTTCATCACAGTGACTGGGACAGCAGACTGAGCTAGTATGGTCTCATTTCTTTACACTATCAAACAATATCCTACTACTTACAGCATTCAGGTCAGTTTTCATGCTTGTTGTGCCACCCTGGTAGGCCACTTCCAAATTGCATATTTGGCACGCTGCCTTTGTCTTGTCATCGCTCAATTTAAAGTGTTCCCACACAGCTGAGGTCTTCAGCATTTTGTCTCCCCTTTAACTGCCGAGGTGAACTGAAGCGTGACGTTCACTGCCAGTGAGAGGGATGTCAGGCGCCCAAGCAGAGATGTGTGTGTGTGTGTGTATATTTATCTCAACATTTTAACTGTGCAATTAAAAAGAATAAATATAGTGCAGGACTGTGCTGACAAAATGTGATTTGCAATTTGCTCTTTACTGATATCTTACATTTAGCAAGAAAAACAAACCTAAAAAATGACTGAAAATGATTCAAGCAAAGACATCAAAGCTGTTTAAAGTAGTATGAAAGAAGTTTATAAATACATTTTTAAAAATCCTCTCATATGGGCTTTAAGTATTTTATAATTAATGTTTATGAATCTTACTTTTCATGAACGCTGCCTGACATGTACATTAAAGGTACATGGGGACGTCTTGAAGCCCTACAAAGGCAGAGCGTGATGACACCTCCTGAGTTGGTGATTCATGCAAGGATTTGCTTGTGAGGGAACATGTGTGGAATGGTAAGAAAGGTGCAGCTCCTGCTCTGGGACGGTGAGGAGTTGATGTAAATTCAATATGATAATGGCGGGCCTGAGAAGAAGAGCAGAGGAGGCATTAAGATGCGTCAGCACCTTTTATCTCTGTCCTACGGATGAACAGAGGGGCAGAGTTTAGTCGCAGTGGATCTTCAGTTTACTGTCCCAGCTGCACTACTTCAGCTTTGATTTAAAGATAAGGGATGGTTGCATCTCAGATGATACAATAGAGTTGATCTTTTGTTCATATACGTATAGTCATCTTTTACATTTTACTGTATGTTAAAGAGTTGCATTCAGTTACCACTCAGGCTCACAAGTCTGAAATGCTCACAAATTACAGATATTCAATAAAATATTCACAATTTCAACAACATATACAGAATTTTAATTAGTAGGTGTGTCTGTACCACTAAACCAGCATCACTTTTTCACTCCTAGCACCTTTGTGTCTTGTATTACGCTAAGCAATTTCCAGTTGATGGTATGTGTTCACAAAAAGCAAACAACACGCTGCCTGGAAACAAGATCGGCACTGTTTTTAATGTCATGTGGACCTGATTTACCATTTGTATATTTCTGCAATTTACAGCTTTGTGCTTGGTGAAGGGTGATAATGCATGGACACACTGAATTTAGCCATTTATTTTCAAGCACAGCTACTGCATTCTGGGTATTTAATTGTGTAAAATATTATATGTGAATATATATATACTGCATTCTAAAATATTCATGTACTGTATTATAGTAAACTAGTGTGTGACATTTCTGTTCAACAGCACTGAGTGACAAAACACAGCACCCGTCTTTATTTCACTGGGACAGTGACGGGGTGACAGAGGGGTTTCTACAAAAAAAAACTGCAGGCGAAAAAAAACAAAGGCTGAAGCTGGTTCAGCTTTTGCGACAATGCAAATGCAAAGGTGTTATTTATACTCATCACCTTACACATATAACTGTGACAACAGCAAACCTGACACCCAGAATAACAACAACAACACCTAATGCATGTTTCTGTCACTCTTTATCCTTTATTTCTTTAATATAATGAGTCATAGTCGTGTCTTTAGATTGAACGCTTTGCATTAACAATCGTTTATAACTATGCTTTTTATCTGGTCAGTCCTGTGTTGAATTGATCTCTGAAGGGAGAGCTTTATCGTGGGAATGGATCTCATATGTACTTAAGTGCATTTTGAACAAAGTCAGGTTTTGTTCTGTTGATTATGCCCAAAATATACTGACCTCCTCTCTGTGAGATTGAGATGAACTGGCTCTGCATTCCTTCGTGCTCCGTGACCTGCAAGATGTGAGAGGTGTCTTAAGAGAGGATGTGAATCAGCTACATTCTGTCTAAATATATCATTATCACAAGTGTGTGGGAGGCTCATTTATGGTCTTAGACAGAATGTCACAGTACAGGTAGTTCTGATAAAATGATTTGTTGTTGGTCTGGGGCGTTTAGAACCCCCTGGCTGTAACCCTAACATACACTCACTAAATGCCAAAAAAATGCCAATCAAAAATGACAACCTGTGACGGTGACACAGAAACAAAACATCTCCATTTGCAACATAACAAAATGAGCATGCATCAGTGGTTCTGTTGCATAAAGGCGTCCTCTGAAATCAGCACAGGACTATGAAATTTAGATTGTTTTGCTGTATCTACAAAGTAACGGTTCAGTGTCCTACATGGCCTGTTGCTGGTTGTTAGTGCAGAGGAGTGTTTGTTTTTATCTCCTCCTAGAATGAGTGGGCGGCTGCACTGTGCGTACCGAGAATACGGTGATCCAGTGGAGGAAAAAAAAAAAAACATAAAAAAATAAAAACAAGCAATCTGAGAGTTTATACCCCAAACTCCTGTAAACTAAGCATTAAATGCTCTGGGGTGGATATGAGTGAATAAACGTTGTTTTACAGCTTGACTAGTGGGTAAACGGTAAATTCGTATACGTTTGTACTTTTTCAGTCTACAAGGAAATATGCATCAGTGTCGAGTCATTATAAATTGGACATTTTCTTCTGCTGCCTACACAAAGAACACAGGTCCCATATTTCATTAAAGCCACTGATACCTTTGAACTTGTGCAGCAAACCCAAAGTTGAGGCGGAAATAAATCCATGCAGACGTAAAACTAGTGCATCAGTAACTTGCCAATTCTATTACACGAAGGACCTGCTGCACACAGGCAATCCATCCTTAAGTGAGGAACAGCTTGCTTTTTCACATGTCCATTATTATGGAGGCTGTAGACATGAAGCACAAAATCCAACCACTATAACTAAGCTAATACCATGCTTTTAGGTGGTTTAGATTCCAATAGCGATAAATGCACATGTTTGAACGTAGCTATATAGCCGCTTGGATGTTCTGTCCTTGATTGCAAAGAGGAAACCTTGTAATCTAGATCATATGAGATTGTGGTCTTGGGAGCGTGCCTATGTTCCCACATTCCTAAGATATTTTTCAAAATTATGTTCCCTGGTTTTAGAAATAATCGTTTTCTTAAGATAAAAACAGGGTTTTCGTGTAAATGAGAGGGCAAACTGCGTGGAAATATCTGTGTTTTCGTGTAAACGGGGTCTTGGATATATGAGATATGTGGGAACATAGGGCTGTGGGAACATGGGGATGTGGGAACATAGGGCCTAATTTTCAAAATTTTCTGTGAAAAAATAAATCTTAAAAATGTGGGAACATAGGGCTGTGGGACCATTGGGTTGTGGGAACATAGGGCTGACCCCGTGGTCTTGACGAAAGGAGTCTGATCACATTATATAAGTTATGTAGGTTTTTTTTTTTTTAACTGTCATCGAGTTGTGCATGTTTGTATTGTTAGGAGATTAAACCTGCATTCATACAAGTACAATATAATTTGATGTACCCTTATTGAAGACTTCTCTGGTTTAAGAGATAACAAGAAACAACATTATTCAAATAGCAAATGTTTCAAATCAATGGGCGCCTCGATCCTTCAAGTTCAAGTTTAGACACATGCCAGTAAAATCTGTTTACCTGATAGTGTCTATTGATTGTCAGAGAAAACAGCAGCGGAATAAATCACAGCCTTTCAAATGAGCTCTCTTATAGCCTTGGGATATAAAACGCTGCGACGTCATTACAACAGAAAGTTGAAACTAAAGTAGAACGGTTGATATTGGCTTCAGCTGTATCTATATTTGAACATTTCTTCTGCGGAATTACTTTTAGCTTAGACTGTAGTGAGACAAGCAGGGAGACATGCTGTTGTCTGCGTGTGTGTCAGTCGAGGTAAACATTTTGTGCAAAGTGTTTGTTTAATACGATGCAACATTTGTACTTCTTCTCAAATTGTGAAAATCCTGAAAAGGTAATCGTTGTGACAATATATCATGAACAGCACCATGCAAAACAATGGTAAACCAATGAGTTTTTCATTGGTTGATAATAATAATAATAAACCTTCTTCTCTAGCCCTTGTGTTGTGTTCATATCGTGTTAAACAATTTTGTGTTCCCGGTCAGAAATGACCATTCCACCAAGAATCACCATAAAAACTGTATTAATACATATTAGCACTACTTGTTGTGTTAGATTCTTTAATTAACTTAAGTTCTAGTGAATATTACAAGTTTTGAACTTTTAAATGTTTTTAGTGGCCTGTGTGCCACATCATTGCCGGGCCGAGTGTCCTGGTTTTCACCAATCAAAATATGGTCACCCTAGTTTTGATCGATTTGTGACATTTTTATCGTGTTTGAATCACATCGTTTTTGAAGTTTACTATTTATATTTGCATTCTAAGTTATAAAAATGATTCGTTACACATGTTTGTGGTCTCCACAGTAAAAGATCTAACTTTTTTCTACTCAGATTTTTGAAATTTTTTTTTAATTTTATTTTATGCCCACTGTGCCCATATAGTATACCATAATGAATAAATAACTGTACAATCACATAGGTGAAGTTGTGCTGAAAAAAAAGACACCAAGCAAGTCAAGGTGAACAGTTTCTAAGCTGTAATATATAGGTCAAATCAAAAGTTGTCAAAAACGGCCAATTTACCCCCAGACCTCTGGATGCTAAACAAAGAGGGAGGCTTGAGACATCACCTCTCACCTGTCTACAATCCAGTATTACATTCTCTACCCAACAGAACCCATTCACACCTGGCTACAACGAACCCCATTGTAAAAGGCAACAACCTAACAACTCACATTAGCTCTATTCAT
>OMNN01030969.1:4827-24001 GCA_900302755.1 Chromis chromis | reverse complement strand
GAAGTAAGAGCGCTCTTACTTCAGGAGATGCCTCCCCACTGGCTTTATTTTTATAATCATAATACGTCAATATCATCGCAGTGCAAACACTTAGTATAAAATATTGTCTTTAACAAAATTTACATTCACATAAAACATCTCAATAAATACATCTTCAACAAAAGAACTCGACAAATATCGGATCATTCATGATATATCTCTGAAAAAGACTCTACAATGTACAATAATAGCTAGTAATACCTACATATAACAATTGAAACCCGTATCATACAGTATGAAAATATCCAATTTACAGGAAAAATATTGTACACAACTCCTTTCCATCAACTTTCTTTCAACTGTTTAAAGCAAGTGTATAAAAATCCTCATTTTAAACCTCTTAGAAACTCAAAGTATACGCATTCAAGCTACTGTATAGATCTGAAATCTATTTTACATAATGTTAAGAAGTAAAACATCATTTCAGTCATTTTATGGTGTCCAAATAAATCTCTCCAAAATCAACACTTGCCATCGTTTTGATTTACAAAACTGTCAATGAACAGCTCAAACAGTAAAAATACAGGCATTCAACAAAAAGGAAAAACACAATAACCGTAGCCACGCATTCAGTTGTGCTACAGCTCGACACGAAAAGTTTGATATGTTTATGAAAATAGGTTGGCACATTTGAAAACCAGCTACCTGTTGACTGAAGCAGGAGCGGGGAGGAGGAGGAACCCCCGGCCTGATGTCTATCTATCCTGAAATATGTCCTCAAAAAGGTTTGCACACCAAGCTCATGAAGAAGACCTTAAAGCACCTTACATTCAAGAGGACCGCTACCTTTAGCGCATGCATGAGGACTACATTAAAACAGAGTCACTGTGTGTCCGCTGCTCGGCCTGCATTAGTTTTTCATCAAAGCATGCATGTAAGAGCCACAGGCTTGCAGGCAGTGCATGCTAGAACAGATTAGAGGAGAGTTAATGGCTGTGGTAAGCCGTACTGTGAGTAGCATGCTATACCATAAAATAAATCATCTGGGTTTGCATGAGGAAGCCAGACACGGAGGTTTGGGTGTCTTCTCATAAACAGACGTTTTCTTTTCTTTACCAAAGCAGCTTTAGTTCATAAAAATAGTAGAACAGAATATTTAAACAATAGAAAATATTTCTTCATAAACAAGCACGCAGAAAAAAGTAGTCTTTTTTAAATATAATTTGATGAGGAAGAAGGAATCACACCCGTACAATACAGAAAATAGGTTTTCTAAGTCATGCTTCTACTCCACAGAGATACAGACTGGTGTGGCTAGCTATGCACACTCTATTGGCTACAAACACTATCAGGTCAAAGTAGGATCCAGCTGGCTACAGCATGCAAGGGGTGAATAGGCTGAGAGAGGAGACAAACCGCTTTATTGCTACACTTTGACGAGGAAGAATCTGGAAGTCAAGCATCACAGGGAAACAGACAGCAAACATGACTGAATGCAGCAGTGGCATCATGCACTTAAAGACACCGAGCACTCGGCTCAGGGAATCAAGAGTTTACCTCATGTGCCGTTCGAGGTTTTCAGTGAAGGGGCAGAAGTGTACTGTACGGCATCACCGACCCGCAAATGTTTGAAGGCAATGCCCTGTTGTGTTTTGGCAAGTTTATACCGTTAACTGCCTTTTACAATTATACATTTGGCTTCATCCACTTTAAAAACATATATCTCTTGGAGAACAATGCCCCTGTAATTAATTCATCTGAACTGGTGTCCAATAAATCAATAAAGTAACTGAAAGGCAACAACAAAAAATGGCAAAAAAAACTCATTGTGAGGACTGGTCGCTAAGGCAACAGCACTGATTTGGTTTTATACTGAGAGAAAAGGGTCAGCTAAAGTTGTTAAAGGAATTTCCGGATGTGGCTGAGGCTTGCGTGCTACACTATCAATTGTGCACTGAGATGTGTTTTTATTTTGATTTAGTTTATTATAGTTGTGGGTACAGTTTTGGCAGTCGACTCTGAAATCCTGGAGACATCCTTGGCCTTTGATTGATGACAGAGCAACGTGGCTAAAGCATCCTGTATCCTGTTCATGACACCCTACAGTGTGAAACAACAAACAGGGCTTGAGCGTGGAGGGAGAATCCGATGGAGGCCGCCACAGACTCAATCCTAAACGCAGTCCAAGCCCGAGTCCAGACGATTAGTGTCTCAAGCTCCCTGCGATCCACAGACAGTAGAAGAAGGGTGGAGAACAACGTTTCCTCTTTAATAAGCTTTCTCTGCTACAGCTTTCTTACTGCCATTTGTGCTATTTACCCACTCTTATTTTCTTGTTTTCCATGGTCACCATGGAGACAGTGTCCGTCACACCACGGCTGTGGACACAGAGGGCAGGTACCTGGTGGTGCTGGTGGAGGTGGTTGGTTTAGCCATGCTCGGGCTCGGCGTTCTGATGGTGGCATAGGTGGTCACAGTCGGGGCGGGGCTCAGCCTGGTGCACACGCTGCCGTGGGTGAACGCACTTGACCGACGCTCAGCGCTGCCAGGTTGCTGCTGGGTTTGAGACGTCCGGCTGGCCTGTCTGCGCCCCTCCAGGAAGTACGTAAGCATCTGACCTTTGCCTTTCACGCTGACCTGGCCGCGGCAAACAAAGTTGTAGTGGTCGGTGATGAGGCGATGGACGTCCTCTGTCACCTGCAGAACAGAGGGTTGAGAAGAACATAATGGTGCTCATAAAGTTAGAGTAAAGACTGATAACGCTCTTAGAAATGCATTTAGGGGGGCGATCCGATAGCCTAACGGTTATGTTGCATGACTCAAGTGCTAAGGCATTGTGTATTTTGTACAAAGGGCAGTGGGGTATAAAGGACAAAGGGGTGTAACAGAACACAGAAATGTACATTTTTGGTACATTTTTACATTTTATTTAGGATATTAAAATACTCTGAGTTGTTTACTCTCAAGTTTAAAATCAAAGTGCAACATACTTCTAATTAACTTAAATTACCTTTTCAAACCAGCAGTACAGTTTCCACTTTAGAATTGCACAAAGCAATGCTGTGCTTCTCTTTTCTTTTTGAGGAAGACACAATCCACCTTGCTGAAATAATCTTTATTGGAATTTTCACTGTACAAAAGCAACCAGGAGCTTGTTATTTGTGCTCAGTGTCAGCTTCAAATGGTGGCCAGTGTGAGCACAGAAGTTGCAGGTTCTGGCCGAATAGACTCACACAAAATCTACATGCATTGTGAGTTAACACATCGTACTGCCACAGTGTATGCCCAGCTTTCAAGGCTGGCAACTGGTGCACTGCCAAAACACTCGGGTCGAGCCTGCATTGTAGGATTTTTTTGTTTGGTAGCGCAGACACAAAGACATGAATAAATACTGTTTGGATGACACCGTGTACCAAACAGATCGGTACAAATACACCTACTGTTACACCCCTAGTATACAGGGTCAATCACATGTGTGAACCTATATGGCCCTTTAAAAAACACACATATTCACACAAATTCAACAAGAAAAGCACAAAACATGCACAATTTAAAAAATAATGACTCAATAAAAGCACCGTGAAATACCCAGATCATTCATGACTATAACTTATTAAAGTTATATGTCGTCTCGTTGCAGCTCAACACCTAAGACTTTGATAATGATACAAAAAGCCTCCTTTACCCAGTTCTATAGATGTACACATGGACTAAAGAACTGTACCTGTATCTTTCCTTGTACTCCAGTACTGTCCATCCTGCTGGCTACGTTCACTGTGTTCCCCCAGATGTCATACTGAGGCCTCCTGGCTCCGATCACTCCTGCCACCACCGGGCCCACATTGATACCTGTGTGTGAACGTCACATAGACACCACAATATCTGGGTCATCGTACTGCATATGTGAAGCTAATTATTTAAGTTTTTACTGAATTTTGCTGAAAAATATCCAGGTCTTAAAAAAGAAGTGACAATAACACAATCACAATCTCTGGTCAGGTGTTTTTTTTAATTATTGCTGTATGATTTTAACAGGTCAAAACGTTTTATTGTCTAGTCAAGTCTCAGTGTGACAAGGACAGCTCATATGTATGTGTTTCCAGTCGCAGAAAGTCCAGAATGAAAATAATCAGTGCAAGGTAATAGCAGCTTTTAGTAAAGCAAACAGACAGTGGGGTTATGCAGAGTATCATAAATCGAGTTTTACAATCCAATTTTCACTTATTTCTTAGTAATTAAAATCAACATGTTTATTTCCTGATTTTTCTATTATTAGAACCTGAAAATAATGTTAAGGTTGCTGTAGACTGCAGAGCTGGGGATCTAATAAGAAATACCAAGGCCAGAGTCAGTATGAATCAGCATTAATACTTCAAAAGTGGCTAATATACAATCATGTACAGTTTGGGGGGGAAAAGCTCTGTTGAGATTTTTGAGGTGAATGCGTCATGATGGGCTGCACGGTGGCTCAGTTGTTAGCACCGTCGCCTCACAACTGGAAGATCCCCAGTTTGCGTCCTGGTTAGGACGCCTGGGATCTTTCTATGTGGAGTTTGCATGTTCTCCCTGCGCATGCATGGGTTTTCACTGGGTACCCCAGCTTCCTCCCACAGTCCAAAAACATGCTGAGGTTAATTGACTATTCTAAATTGTCCGTAGGTGTGAATGTGAGTGTGCTTGTCTGTCTCTATGTGTAGCCCTGTGATGGACTGGCGACCTGTCCAGGGTGTCCCCTTCCTTCACCCGAGTCGGCTGGGATAGGCTCCAGCCCCTCCGCGACTCTTCAGAGGATTAAGCGGTGTATAGATAATGGATGGATGGATGCGTCATGATGATTTAACAATATGTGGACTGTGCTCATTTTCTGTCTTGACAAAGTGATGCACAGAATATGCATGCAGTTCACCACCAATACTAACAACAACAAAAAAACAGAGTTGGGGTGATTTTAATATTTCCTGCTCTGTTCAGGGACTTTCCTGTTTCATATGTGGAGAATTCTTCCATCTTCCTACCAATATTTGCAGCTGAAATTACCTTCTGTTGTTCAGCAACAGGTAATATTCTTTTCTCCTGTGAGCATGATTTGGAGGATATTTAAAGTTTCTTGATATATATTACTATCCTCTTGGTTTAAATCCCATCAGTAGTGACCATGCATTTACATTTTTTCATGCAAGAAAGACTTTTTTCAGCTCAGTGTTGTTTTTGCCAAGCTGACATGTTAATACCAATATATGGGCTTATTTGGTAAAGCACTGTTACACCACATCAATCGTCTATCACTGAGCACCACTTGTATTTTCAGTTTAAAATCCCAACCAGAGTAAATTACCAGGAACCACAGGGAATATTTTATTCCCCACACAATGTTAATGCACTGTGAAAGGGCCTTTAGTATCATCTTCAGAATATTAAAGCATTGTATTTAAGATGGCAAAAATAAAAAGTAATGTTCATCTTTATAACACTATGATGAACTATGATGCCGTATCTCTGCAAGCCCAAGGTGTTGCCTCATCTTCACAGCCAGTTCTGGAGGATTTAATCGATTTCAGTTTTTTCACCTTCTGAAAAGTCAGTATTGCACAAAAGTTGCATTTCTGGAAAGTGGGTTCAGGAAAGCAGACAAACACACGCTGTTTTTACACATGGAGCCCCACAGTGCGCAGACAGGATGGCATTGTGTACACCAGGTTACACTGGGATTAAACAAGGGCTCCTGTTGCAGGCTCCCCACAGGATACCCAACACAATGGAACCCAGAACTTCAGGTCTCGCTGTGACGAGCTTCCTGGAGGGAACGCTTTTCTGTGATGCATTTCCTAGCAAACTTACCGGCACCGAGCGTCCATGGTGTCCAGTGCAATAGGTCAGGAGCTGTGACATCAGTGTTTATATAGGCCAGTGAGTGTGTATGTGTGTCTCCTAACTCACCTACTCTCAGGACAAAGTCATTGTAGGACTGGTAGTTGATGGCATCAAGGACATCAAACATCTCGATGGCAAAATCCGACACTGTGCATAAATGTGAGGTGATGGACTTCTTCACCTAAGAAAGAGAAAAGCAGGTGCTTTAGTGCAGAAAGCTAAGAAGTGATATTAGCCTCCATTTCCCTGCATGATCTCGCACATGACTATCTACAAGAGCCACAAAGGTGTACATCAGGGTTTCCCCAAAGTCAAACCACCGCCGTCACTCGCTGTTAAGTTTGTTTGCTAATGTTCTGCAAAAGCTGCAGAAAGGGTTCTTTTGTCTATCAGCTTTGCAGGGTTTAAAGAAACTTTACGAATGCAGAATATGCTGACGCCACCGAGGCTGGTAATCCCTCACAGAGGATTTTGCAGAGTGAAACGTGAGAATGTTCTAAATATCAACACCCAGAAAATACTTACCTGCAAACACTGGGCCTCTCAAAAATGCCGTGCACATTCTGAACAGTCTCAAAAGTGGCTAATGCGCTTCAAACACACGCAGAAACTCATGCGGGATCTAAATATAGCTACAGCATGTTTACCTTGGAAGCAGTTGTAGGAACCAGCCCTACTGCAGCCATGTATGTACTGCCGATGGTTTTGATTTTCTCGATATCCCTGTAGCACTCTTTATCCATCAGCTGGGAGAAAATGGGATAAAAACAGGAGGGAAAGCATAACTACTATTGCAGATTTTAAATCAAATTGGAGTAAATTGTCAGTTCAAGTTTACATATATTATAGGTTATGCTGGTGAACAAATCCAAATGCAATTTAATGGACTATTTTAGCATGTTTGAGCAAATTAATACTTTATGCTGCTGATTATAGATTCAAGCAGGCCAAACGTCATCTGTAAGCGATTCCTTATTTTGAAGAACTTTCCCAACCGCGACCATTGCTTATTATATTGCATCAATAAACAGTATTTTTTTAACCCTCAGTCACGGCCACAATGTCATCTTTGAAAATGACATGGAGGTCATATTTCACTGAAGCCTCCCTCCAGATTTTGTAAAGGCAGAGCGGACAGAATCTGCATGAAAAAAAAGATTTGTGGACGGACGGATGGAGCGAATCATGTTGCTCACCTCATCAAAGTCGGCGATGATCTCATTGAGCAGCCTCAGACACTCGACTCCCATGTTGTTCCCGTCCAACTCAATGTAGAAGTCGTTGAAGTTGGCGATGGAGGCGAACAGCACTCCAACCTGAGCATAGGACTGGTAGTACAGGTCCTGGAGGGTAGGACAGTTTAATCAGAACCAGACTGATTATAATGGTCACCAGAGATTCAAAAAACCACTGGCAGGTTAAAAAGACATCTTATCCTTAAAAAATTATGCCAGACTTACACCATTTTTTAGAGCCAGAAACCATAATAACAGAAAGAATCATCGGATTTTGAACTTCTCATCTGTAATGCACCATTCGGCCGGAAAACTTAACTAGAATTAAGCTTAAAATCAAGATATTTCATCATAATCACTTCATTGTACATGTCTTTTCTTTTTTTTTGCATTGCATTCAGAAGCAGTCTCCCTGAATTAGACCTGAAGTATTTTCCATTGGTTTTGTTGAAGTGCACTTGCAAAATCTTGCTTGTGCACACTGGACACGAATCCCTAACACATTATCAAATTAAGCTCCAACTGTGAAGGAAATCGACCGTGTTTCACCATAACATCACTTGCACATACTGATGCTGCTTGTGAAGTTACGAGTGTTTTCGTACTGTCACGCAGGAATAGATTTCATATGGGATGTACAGTAGTTGCAGATGTTATGGAACATAAAAACCACATGTATTGCTGCTGCGGGTTCAGACTAGGATACAAGAGAGCTTTGCTGTCAGTCTGTTCAACAAAATAACAGTTGCATCATCAAGAAATATCAGAAATGGTAAATGGTCAGCATTTATATGGCGCCTTTCTACCTTAGTGGTAATCAAAATGCTTTACAATGTGTTTCACATTCACCCATTCACACACCAATGGCGACAGAGCTTCCATGAAAGGTGCCTGCCTGCCACTGGGAGCAACTTGGGGTTCAGTGTCTTGCCCAAGGACACTTCGGCATGCGGAGGGGCCGGGGATCGAACTGCTAACCTTGCGATCAGCGGACAACCCGCTCAACCACCTGGCCCCAAGGTACTGGAAGTACTAGAAGAGGACTTTGATTTTTTTGGTTCCACTGCAACTAGTAGACATCTCTGTGACAAAACTCTTAAAAACAAGCACAGCAGATAAAGCAGACTATATGCATGGCTAGATATCAGCCTTTAATGCCTTTTTGGAAATTGTGTCAAATAATGCTGGTTACATATATTTGGAAGGTTTTGCAAAGGGGATAAAATTGTAACAAGAAACAGAGCTTGAAAATAAGGAAGGAAGCAAAATAGTTTAGCATCTGTTTAGTGAAATATCCGTGTCTCTATGTATCATGTATCATAGTTACACAAGGACAGCAGGCTTGCAGGTAAAAACTGTAGTTTCAGATACAACGAAAATCAGCCATTATATTGGAGCAGTGAAACTTTGAATTCCGGTCAGCAAAGTCCTGCTGCATTGTGTTATGAATACAGTCCATGGGTGAACTTTGGCCCAGAGGAAAGAGAGGAAGCCTTTCTATACACTGTAGCTCCGAGGGGTCAGCAATGTGCTGGAAACATACTTCCTGACTTCCTGCCCCCACCGCTTACTAGTCTCAGCCTCAGATGATCCCTACACTGTCGGCTGCGCAGCCCCGCTGATTGTAAGGGATAAACCAGTGCTGCTTTATCTTATTATCATTATTAACAAATTCCAGTAACCAGTAATGTCGGTGTGGACGTACAACTCCACTGCAGTTCAAAAAGCTGTTAAAAAAATTGCTGCACTTTTGCATCTGTATGATAAATTCCTTCATAGCCGTCCAACTGCAACTCAGAGCTGCTGTAACATACCAGACAGGCAACATCAAAGCTGTGTCCTGATTGTGGTTGCTCTGTTCTATTCGAATTAAAGTATGCACTTATATGTATATATATTGCTAAGGTAAGAGACATTTTGCAATATTATAGATTAAAGTAAAGTAATTAAAGAAATGATAGGTGAGTTTCCTCAACTTAAAACCTAAATCTAAACACTAAGATGTCAGTTCACTTAAGTTATGTTACACTTTTTACTGGTTAGATGCCTCCAGCTTTGAACGTATCTTTTTAATCCATTCATGTTTACATACTAAATTTGACTGCTAATATCAGAGCTACAAATTGGTCCATGCTTTATGTATAAACCATCCGAACACAGACTGTTTACAAACTGAGCTTGTCCTCGTGAAGGGTTATAAGCTCCCTGATTCACGAGCCAAAGGATGTATGTTTTCATCCCTTCCTGAGGAGGGGGGCGCTGAGGAGGGCAGGAACAGAGATCAGTGGAGGGGATGTTCATCAATCAGTGGACACAGACACACAGGGGCTGTCAGCTCACACTTCCACTTTAGCACCACAACACACAGCCAGAGTAGCAGTGCCATTGTCCTAACAGCTGGGATATTTTCCCAACACTTGCAGGGGCATTGAGGTGGTTTCTCAGGGAAGTGTGTGTGCCGACACAGAGCCTGTAACTACTGCCCACTTATACTTGTTCAGCAGAACCTTCGGACCTGATTCAGCTGAAATATTTAACATGGTCAGATTAGATTATTTTTCACTGCGTGGATTTGGGTAATAAATAGGTCAAAACTCATGCTGAAGTGACTTTGCTGGGCGGCTGTGGCTCAGGTGGTAGAGCGGGTTGTCCACTGATCGCAAGGTTGGCGGTTCAATCCCTGGCCCCTCCACATGCCGAAGTGTTCTAGGGCAAGACACTGAACCCCAAGTTGCTCCCAATGGCAGATTAGCACCTTGCATGGAAGCTCTGTCGCCATTGGTGTGTGAATGTGTGAATGCGAAACACATTGTAAAGCGCTTTGAGTACCACTAAGGTAGGAAGGCGCTATATAAGTGCAGACCATTTACCATTTACTTCAGTTTCATGGGAGTGTGTGTGTAACTAGTGGTAAATAGACTGATACGGTGACATTATTAAAAATAATGGTATGCATGAGATGTAACAGCCATCTCAGCTACTAATATCATGCATTTCAGGATGTTTACAGAATTTAATCACAGAGTTTGAGACGCAATCATAAAAACTGAACAAAAAATCTGCATCACTGGCTGACAAACTTTATCAGGTGTCTGTATAACAATGAGAATGTATCTGGTAGGGGTTAACACTGCACAGAGACATTAATATGCTTATTTTAGTTAGTTTTATAAAATCTGTGATATTTCTCTGTCATCAGTATTGGTATGTGTGGATTTATCTGCATCTCAGATTTAAGTTATTATATAGAACTTTTATCAGCCAGCCTAAATAGAAGACACACCCAACAACATTGCATCACTAACTGTTATCAGCTGTAACAGTAGGAAAGAACACAGTGTATGTGCTAAAGCACTTCTATGGAAACAACACAACCACACCTGCAGCAAGCAGATATCTAAATACTGTTATTCTCTTTCACTACCTCAAAGATTAAGATTTAACAAAGATTAAAAAAAGGCAATTAAATTATTCAGATTTAACTACCTGAAATAATTATTCTCTCTATGGTAGAACTTGTTAGTCATAAATACGCAGCCTAAACAAGTAAACATATATTTTATTAACAAAAATATATGTCTAAAAACTTTTGGCTACTTTATTCTGCCCAGTTTTAACCTAAAAGTCTCGACACCTTTTGGCCTGTAAGTCAATAAAGTAGCACCTCCAGGGTGTTTCAGGAAGCTCTGAGTCTTTTCTGGTGTCACGGGCGTTAACGGTCTTTAGACAGATGATCCCTGTTGGACGAGCCTGGACACGTCTGTGGATGCTCACCATGTTCCTGGGGTTTGACATGAGGAAGTGTTGAGCCACATGAGCTGGCAGCAGGTTGAACAGGATCCTCTTGTTGTCCAGCTTCACCTTCTCCATGTCGTCTCTCTCCTCCTCCGCCTGGACGCCATCCGCAGTCACAAAAAACAGGAGGAGAGGTGGATCTTTAGCAAAGTGATACATGTGCACATATAAAGCAAAACTCCTGTGCTATTGTCAAAATACTGTGAACCTCTGCTGTAGTTTAGAGCTTGAAGGGGAGATGTAATTGCTCGCCCTTATCACTAGAGGGAGATAATGATTTGCAAACAAGAAAAACTTTCACTGTCATTCTTAAAATAGAAACATGCAGGCTTTCAAGATCCACTGAGAATACACAAGACGGTGCATGTAAACTGAAGCAAAACATATGCACTATATCTACCCATTAATGCCTACAACAATCAAAACTTTAACACTCAGTTCTTAAATATTTAGGATTCTTTCCCCTGATGTGCTTTTGTTTTCCAAAGGACTAAATTCTATGTTATATCAAAAATAATCTACAATCTTTTAGTAGCCTATATCATGTCATGCCACTGCTAGAGCCACATATATATATTTTTAGCTTACACTGTATATAGAATAAGGCAGTTTGCTGCCGTGGAATGAAGAAAAAAATACTAATTACACTTGAAACTAGTTCATCCATATTGGAAAGTCCACATTATACAGGCATCAAATAACACGACACTTTAACCAGGTGGTAGTGCAGTGAAATAAAGAGCTGCCTGTGGTGCAGTGGCTTATGGGTTCGAGACCAGCGTCCTCCACATATTGGGGCAGTGGTGGTGCAACGGTTAAGTCTCTGGGCTACTGATCAGAAGGAAGATCAAACCCCAATGCCACCATTGTTGGTCCCTTGAGCAAGGCCCTTAACCTTTACTGCTCTGTACCATGGCTGACCCTACGCTCTGATCCCAACTGGGATATGCGAAAACTACATTTCACAATGCTGTAAAAATGTATTTGTGACAAATAAAGGTTTCTTTAATTAAAAGTACTTTATCTTAAAGACACACACGGTGGAAGCAAATGTGTTTCCATACATTGTTCGAGGACACCGAATTACAAACACACCTGAGTAGCCCAGAGGTAGTCGAGCCGCAGCTTAAGGTCCAGTTGCCTTGAATGAAGAGCCAGAGCTCCACAGAACAGCAGGACTGCCAACACCGGATCATAACCTTTTATATGGAGAAAACCGACGCTGGAGGACACAAAAACAAAATGAGTTTAACAATGTTGTAATAAAGGCAAGGAACTAGGTGATTAGTAAGCAAGTAACAAAACTAAATATACATTTAAATTAAACATGTATAGAGGGAGAGGTATTTACATCCTTGATTTTAAGTAAAAGTACTAATATTACATTGTAAAAAATATTCTAATACAAGTAAATGTCTTGCTTTCAGAATGTAGAGAAATACATACATAGGAATACTTGACTACAAACATATCTGTTCTATATCAAACAACAGATTAGATGCAGTCTCACCCCACAGCTTGGCGGTAGCCACCGATTTCCATGACAACAGTGTAGGTGACAGAGAGGAGGAGGAGCAGGAGGATCTTGGGAAGTGAGGAGACTCGGAGGTAGGGCACCATGGTGAGGGTGCCGGCCACGCAGGACAGCAGGGCGTAGGCCATGTTGGGACAGGTCCTGTCCACTCTAGTGCTGTTGGAGGGTCCAACCCCAGGAGAGTCTGCAGGGACGTCCTCCACAGAGCGGTTAGCGTTCGTCGCAACTCTCCCCCAAGGAACACAACCCACCTGGAGGGACATGAGCAAGGTTATACAGAGGAGATTCCCCACCTTGGTGTACATTCTGCTGTAACTGCTGTACATGTATGTGGAACGATTTGCTCAACCAGTTTGAATAAAGTATGGCAACTAAAAGAAGCCATGTAGTGGAAGAAAACATATTATTATAATGTGACCTAAGGATGCCACTAGATGAAATGTTCACCGATGGGATCGCCAGTGTTATTAAAGTCAAATGTTTGTACAAGTCCGTGGCAGCTGTTGTTTAGTTTGCTAATAAAACAGTCTTAAGATTGCGCAAACACTTTACCTGCTGAACAGGTGTGTTGTCACAGGCCACTAGACTTCTACTTCAACACTTTGTAGTCTTGGTTGTATTGACCTGTTAACCAATGAGCATCATCAGGCTGCAGACAGTAGGACCACACCTTCACTACGCAACACTTGTGCTGCATTTTAGTTTACACCCACCCACAAATACACACATTTGAGGCTGACCGACTTCTGGGGCCGATGCTGACACCAACCAATTTGCGTTTAAAGTATCTTAATGGGTATTTTACACTTGAACAGTCAGTGTTTTATTCTACTGAGAATCCACAGCACCATCTGCTCAGCTGTGATGCGTTACTCATGCCAACTCATGTACTGCAGAGACTTAAAACAGTCTTCTGGATGAGAAATGGAATTATGACACTGTTTCTCTTTAACTCAATTTTTTTCATAATTATGTACTCTATTCTTTTATGAGAATTATTATTATATTATATGTATCACGGTATTATATTATACACACTTACCACACAGGCCTGGGTGACAGAGTAGGTGAGCAGAACGAGGAAGACACACAGCACCGTTCGGATCTGGATGGTGAGGCAGCCTGGTTGGCACTAAAACCAAAGGAGAGAGAAGGGGAGGTGGGCAGAGGGTTGGAGAACGAATCGGCAAACAAAGCACCTGTTTATCTACTTTAATAGCATTTTGGACACACCATTAGCCAGGAGTGGAGAGAAAATGAGTGCATTTTGTGGTGTGGCTCATTATGTGCAGGTCTATTAGAGGAGACGCTTAAAGGATGATGACAGCTCAATGTAGCATGATAGCACAGTGTCATACAGAGGTTATACATGTGACGTCACTGTATGCATAAACCGCCAAATCACTGAGCAGCAGAGAAGAAAATAATCATCAAAAGCTGCAAAACTGGTAAAGAAAAAAAAAAGAATTCTGGCAGAAGTCTACTTAAGAAGTCAAGCACAGAGTGGTTTTCTCTGTATAACAGCGACTAATGCAAAAACATGGTTGTGCTTTCTGAAGTAAGTGTTTCTTGCTTACAGTCTTATAGCCTGTGTGTTGACCTCATAAGATTTGCAGTAAATCTACTTATTGGCTTGAAGGACGTTTTTAAATCTGCTCTTTTTTTGCTACCTGAACCGTTTAACACGGCCAGGAATGCAGCTGAAAGAATGAGGCCAAACATGCCTTTCATAACAATGAGATTGAATGTGAGATTACTGGATCCATTCTCGACACTTCACCGTGAAAAAGTTTTATTTTTAGTACTTGATTATTTAGTCGGGGCTGCACGGTGGCTCGTTTGTTAGCACCGTCGCCTCACAGCTAGAAGATCCCCGGTTAGGACGCCTGGGATCTTTCTGTGTGGAGTTTGCATGTTCTTCCTGTGCAGCGTGGGTACTCCAGTTTCCTCCCACAGTCCAAAAACATGCTGAGGTTAACTGATTATTCTAAATTGTCCATAGGTGTGAATGAGAGTGTACTTGGTTGTCTGTCTCTATGTGTAGCCCTGTGACAGACTGGAGACCTGTCCAGGATGTCCCCTGCCTTTGCCCGAGTCAGCTGGGATAGACGTCAGCCCCCCCGCGACCCTACAGAGGATTGAGCAGTGCATGGATAATGGATGGATGTCAGAGATGATCGGTTCTCTCTGTTTTAAAAGTGTCTGGCTCTGATAAATGGTGTCATTTTGGCAATTCTTTAAAGATAACATGCCTTTCAAACCTGTTGCCGGCCCTTTTGTTAAAGGAGTTATTTAATGAGGATTTGCACCTCCCTTCAACTTGACTCATCTATTATTTAAACTGGTAGTGTTGTTTTGTAGCTTTCCCTGAAAAGCAGAGCAGCAAGCAGGACACTTAAGGTTTAAAAACATTACAACCAATACTTGCAAATTTGGAGCAAACTGTGGAATTTTGGTTTGACTTATACTAGTACAGTTTGCTTAGGAGTGTGATTATTTGTAATAAGCTGAAACTAAGAATAAACTCTTGCGTGGCACACTGCCCAGATTAAGTCTGTGTTGGGAAACACTGGGCTCTTTCTCTACGCTGCTTTTGATCTTTGCATTCCTATTGTAGGAAACCTAAAATAGATGTTGCATTGTCAGGCTGTGCAGCAAACAAAGGAGGGCAACGTGGCCAGAAGCAGGATAATAACCGAATGTTTTAGCTGAGAAACAAATACATACCACGTGCTTCTAGTAGTCACATAGCGTTACCTCATTTTGCCGTTAATTTATCTCCTTGTTTGTCCTTTGTAAAATGGAGGAAATCAACATTGACCGTGCATTAAGGCTTTTCCTGTATCCTGCCAGCTGCAGTTCAGCCAATCAGAACGCGTGGTCAGTAACAATGCCCATAGCCTCATGGGAAATATCGTCAGCATAACACACACACATAGACGCACACATACATGCACATATACATGCACATACAGACGCTTTATGTACATATCAGCTTTCCACAGTGTTTGTATTTTCACAAACACACACACAATCTCACACACACACTCACATTCACAGCTTATGGATACGATAACTGTGTTTCCTGTTTATGTAGCTGCCTTCCTGTTAAATTAGAGGAGGAAAGAGGCTAACAGACAGAGGGAGACGTGCGTGCGTGTGTGTGTGTGTGTGTGTGTGTGTGTGTGTGTGTGTGTGTGCGCGTGCGTGTGTGTGTGTGTGTCTGTTGGAGGCTGATAAACAGAAAAGGCTCATCGCTGCTCTCCATCTTTCAGCATGGAGGGCTGCATCACTGAAATATTGATGAATTAACTCTGTGTGTGTCCATATGTGTTTTCATGTGTGTGTACATGTGGCATGAAGAAAACTGTCACTTCATGCACATGCATCCTTCCTTAAACAGTGCAAACACAGAATGGCAGAGAAATATCTACACGTAAACATAAAATATTAAATATATGTTTACCATCGCAAGACAAAGAGGGTGAAAGTGTTGTTTGGATGGATGAGAGGAATGTAATATTTTGTTATTGTAATCCTACACCTCATAAAATATACAGAACAATTATCAAAATATATGAATAGTGAATGTAACCATTTTTACACAAGCTGTGTAAAGACTTCAAAGTGCAAAATTAGCTCAGAACAAACCTACTGAGGCTTTCTGTTTTCTTCCTAAAGGAATAGTTTAGCATTTTGGGGAACAGGCTGCTACTGTTGATGATAGTTAAAAGAAAAGTAAATGTACAGTTAATATGAAGTTAGAGATAAATGTGATCTTTTCACTAAAGCATCTAAATGTATATTGAAATTAGATGCTGAGAATGAAAGACGAAAATATACACAGATTTTAAGCTCTGAGGAAAACAGAGGAAAACTGTACTTTATCATGACTGTTTATTTTATATACAGCAACAATACAAAACAGACTTGCATGTGTGTCCATATTAAGCCTCGTAAAGGGGGATGGTGTTCTGCCTCTTGCATGACACTTAATGGATCTCCCTTGTGTGTTTGTTAGTCGGTAGATGACTGACTGAGTAAATGATAATGAGATTGGAGACGGCAAGTTGTGGCTGCTTAAGTGGTTTTTGCATCGACCAGGTCTAATGTGAAACAGATTCTCAGAGATGTTCTGACCTTCTCCTCCCGTCTTTCGACCTTTGCCTTTCAAGCTCGGCATCTCGTGTCTTTTCCTTCTCACGTCTCCCTCCCTTCTTCTGCGTTTCTGTCTCTTCCCAGCAAGACTTCTGTCCCTCCGCTGGGCGCACAAGACCTGTTGTCGTCACATTGTATTTATAGCCAGGTCGCTCCCAGCAGGCGCAGGCCTCGCTGTGATTGGCTGGCTGATGTGGATGAGCCGGCTCAATATGCAACACTTCCCTTTCTCTTCACTTTCCCATCAGGAAATGGATCAGTCACAGCCAAAAAGAATTTGAGCATGCACTTATGGACAGATTATACACCCTCAAAGAAATATGCAGGCTGGCACTCCCACACACATGCACTGTCAGTGAAGTGTAATGCATTTAGAAATGCTTCAGTGTTTTCTTTTTCTACTTTTAGCATCCTCCTGCAGACTCTACAAATCAGAGAACATGAGCTCTGAAGTCAGTGTGTTATTATATGCAGTAAATACATAAGTAACCACTATCTACTGCAACTGATTTTGGATTTTGGCTGCGACTGGTCCATGAAATACAATCACACAATCTATCTGATGATTACACATATACAGAAGTGGTTCACATTGCTCACCTTAATGAACGTCAGCAGTTCTTCTGCCACACAGCAATAAGTTTAATATGCAGCAGTGAGTGACTGAAGGACCTTCACTGGTTTTCTTTTGTAAGGCTACAGGCAGCCTTACCTTATTGGTGGAGGTTGTTTCTATTTGTTAGAAGGTTCTGCTTCAAACTGGAGGTCTTTCCACCAAATCTGCAAGATTTTCAGGTCAAAATTTTGAAAAAAAAGTTTTTTATTCTCTCTAAAAAAAGATACTCAAGTTTGTTAATTAATAATAAGGCAGCTACAGAGGTCTTTGTAGTAAATTATTTATCACACAAGATCAGGTCCCAAGGAAACTAAATATACAGTATTTTTGCAATATGGTTGGTGCATTAATAAGAAATTTAAATAGAATTATTTTTTGTTCTACTGTTGTTATTATGGGAAGCATACGTAGTCTGCTGATTTAGCATTGAATTGGACAGTTTTAAAAAAAAAAAAGATCTAAATAGATGCAGCAGAACCTGAGATATTGTCTTTTTCATTCCACACATTACTTTATGTTGTCAAAACCAAGCACACAAATGCAACAGTTCAGTCTGATGATGGGTTCCATTGAAACTGGGTAGTTTCTCTTCCAAAGAGATACAAAAGGGGAGCTGGATGAGGATTCATCGGGTTTTTACACAGGAGACCGTTTCTGACCCATTTTATCGTAATATATTTTGACTTGAGCCTCGTTTTGACTTTTGCATTCACTTGATGCTTTTCAGTCGTTGTTTGGTTAAGTTTAGGCACCAAAACTTTAAGTTCATTACATGTTACAAAGCTCCATTTTGAACGTTTCAAGATTGATAACCTCACTGGAGATTTTACATGCACTCATTTACACAACCACCAGAACAGATGTTAGCGTGCCTACTGAGCCTACTAGAAAGTTGATAATAGGCCATTTAGTGGACTGATAACATCCAAATCATCCAAAATGGCTGCTCAGCACATGCACTGTAGTGAAAGCTAGAATGTGCTGTTTATTAGCACTTATATATTATCTGTATGTCATTAAATCAGTTAAACACACATTACTGTCCAACTTGTATCTGTGACCATTTAACCACAGTGTTCATACACCCACAGTACCATAGCATTGTTATGAACGGTTATTGCTAACAGTGGCCAACATGAAAACAAAGGTTGTCCAGGAGGCATATATCTTGATTTTCTGGATTTTGTACTGTACAAGTATTGTACAATTTGAGTTTGACGTCATTCCAGCTCCTACGTAAAACTTTCAAATGGAATGCAGCATGTGGTTTGACTGTGTTATGCTTCATAGCAGCTAATGCAGCTAATTTAGCCTTGAGCTGGTAGCTGGTAGATGTCACTTCTTTCTAAGAAGTTGTAGACTTCAGACCTAAGTGATGCTAACTCAGGTGACGCCACTTCAGGCAGTTTCTCTCATTTCCTACAGCTCCGTCTGCAGCAGCCACAAAAGGATTTGAACGTGTCCTCATATGCAGTAGTACATCCCAACACCAAACAGACTTTGATATTTAAAATCTGTGGCGTTCCCCTTTGTGTAGGTACACATAGCAAGTGGCAAAACTCAAAATATTCCACTCAAGGCCTTTGGAATTACAGAAAGGTTTATATCGGCATTATGGAAAAATATGTCTCTGCTGTTCTTTTAACATCCAAACTACATCCATGTTTCTGTGTATGTACTCCTACTAATCATGTTAAGGCGACATACATCTGTTCACACAGTCACATTGTCAGGACTCACTTCTCTTTCAGGGAGTCCTCAGGACATTAATCATATATTTTTAAGTTAAAGACTTAATTAAAGGTTAATGTAAGGTCCGGACGGGAAATGAATCTAAATCAATATAATGTCCTCTGAAGAGATGGAAACACAACCCTCTGTGTGCGTGTGTGTGTGTGTGTGTGTGTGTGTGTGTGTGTGTGTGTGTGTGTGTGTGTGTGTGTGTGTGTGTGCGTGTGTTTGCTGGGGCATTGTGCCTCCAGTGAA
>OMNN01030967.1:30460-50962 GCA_900302755.1 Chromis chromis | reverse complement strand
ATGTGTGTGTGTGTGTGTGTGTGTGTGTGTGTGTGTGTGTGCGTGTACTGGAACATGTCGCTATGTGTTATCAACTGTCTGCTTCTTATTCCTCACTGTAGCTGCTGAAGGAGATAAACCGAACTAGCAGAGGCCTTCGGTTCCAGCGGCAGGCAGAACCCAAAGCCTATATCGCTGCTTACTACAAAGACCTGCCCAAAGACTTCACCCTGGGAGATGGCAAGATGTATGGAGACTTTGAAAACAAGCAACTCGAGAACGGCCAGGAATATATCTTCTTTGTGCTTGCCGTTCTGGAGATGTCTGAAAATGTAAGTCTGCTCTTTTTCTTGCACTATGTAATCTCAGTTTCACCAATAAGTGTCTCATATTATCCTTGATTTGAACTTAGACATTAACTTGCTTTCCTCCCTTGCTGGGGATTTTATGTTCTTCTTTCTGAAAACTGTACATGTTCCTCGACAGAAAGGGGTTAAATCCACCGCATCTTGGCGCAGGTCAGAGTTTGTTTCTGGTCAGATGTGTTACTCTGAGCCCTTGTGAGGCTTTAACTTGAAAACTTAAAGCTGCAGTTGGCCTAAGGAGCTGACCCTTGCTGCTTCGGGGAGAGAAGCCCCTTAAGACCTTAGCTGATCGCAAGAATACCTCGATAACAGAGCTCCTCTTTAATTGCGTCCTACGTGCGGTCCACCTTATCTCCGCTGCTGCAGCTAGTGTGTGTGTGTGTGTGCGCATGTGTCTGTCTGGATGGGAGACCAGAAAGCCGCATTATTAGGCAGCTGCAGGCGAGATGATGGATTTGATGAGCTGCAGGGTCTATAGTGCAGCCTCACACTCTCTCCACTAACCCCGAGTTCAGGTATAGCAGAAACGATAATGACCGACAGAGGGAAATCTCTAATTTGCCCACTGAAGCATATATTTTCTTCCCACAAGACAATTTTTTTTTTTAATCTTCACTTAGAATATGAAATGGCCAATCAAGGCTCCTGTATAGGAGAGATATTGAAGATAACTTTGATTGGTCAAACTGCAGCTTAGCACAAATTACACGGAAAAACTTTGAATTGGCTTTCCATTTGTATTGTTAGTCAAGCTGTCTTTGTCAGAAGTCCCCTCTTCGATATGATCTGTGGGGTAAATTAAGTGAAATCTTGCAGTGCTGTTTTGAACATGCTGAATTCCCAAAAAACGTCTGGATCTATAGCATCCTCCAGCATTTAAGTTCTGGATGTTAAGTTGAAGAAAGCTTTTAATGTCTAGGGAACAATTTTATACATAGGGAGACAGATGACAGATAAAATAATGGAAAAGATGCTATTTTGTGAATCAGTATTGACCACTGATTTGCTTTATCCTCACTCAGATCATGTATGCAACGAGTCCCTACTCCGACCCCGTTGTTTCAGCCGACATCCCACCCCAGCCAGTCATCGATGAGGAGGAGGGTCTTATCTGGGTGGTGGGCCCTGTTCTAGCTGTTGTCTTCATCATATGCATCGTTATTGCCATCCTTCTTTACAAGAGGTGAGGATATGAAATGATAAGATGCACTTAGATACAATGTTTGGCACACATTCACTGCATATGGACTAGAGCTACATATACTGCATTACTTATATATGTGCATTTAAAATTCATCTCATGTTTAGCCACTCAACATTTATGTATAACCTTTCAATATTTAACATTCGTGAAGCCGACACACCACCTCACACAAATCTTCAATTAGCACATTGAATACAGACACTAAATGTAAGATTTTAACTTCAAGCCTGAGGCGCATTGATCCTCAGACTATCCGTGACCCTCACTCTCTGCAAACTTTAAATCTCGTATGTGTAAATCCAAGCATGCAGCTACCCAAACTGTCAAGCCATCAAGCGCAGGCGCCCACAATCCTTCACAGAGACACGTGCACTGACTGAAAGTTAATCAGACACATCCCTCCGCTCCCTGCAAACACACACTCGGAAACCCACGTAGCGCTGTAGAAAACACTTACTGTTGTGCACTATCACACTGAATAAAAACAGATTTTTTTGCCCGAAACCCCCTAGTGGTAGTCAGACCTCGTGCTGTCACTGCTCATCAGTCAAGCGTAGGAGTGGAGAGCTTTGACTATCTGCTGCATGTCACTGCATGTGTGTGCAGCTTTAGAAAGGCCCTGGGGCCTGGGCTTGCTTCCCAGCCACCCCGGCCAATCCACTTTCTCACCACTACCCATTCCACAGGGGAACTCAGCTCTAGATCCCGACTTTGACCTCATGCTGCCTTCCTCTTGTTTTGCCAGGACACACACTCGCCCCTCCTACATGCACACATCGATGCATCTTTTTTTTTTTCCCCTCATCCTTTGCTATCTTGTCTCTGCTCACTTTTTATATAAGTCAGATTTTCTGCAGAGTTCATTCAGTCAAATGTCCAGGCCTAAGCAGAATTTCACAGCAGTCCTCAAGGTGTAATTTTGGGAAGATTAGGAACTGAAGAGTCAGCACAAGCTAAAATCAGTAACAATATTGAAGACAAAAAACACCCATCAATAGTTTGAGTGTAATCTAAGAGGTTTATAGGTGCAGCTTTTTTCTGCCTTATTGTCCTTGGGATCCATTCATATCAAATTTTGGTTTGGATAATACAAAGGTGAACTGAAAGTGAACTGCATATGTGGTGGACTTAGCTGTTTCCATTTGTGGCAGGCAGATTTACACATCGATTACCAAGCCAGTGTCACCGCCACGTTAGAGAACATTCAGCGCATATCCAGGAGATATTTCTCTCGTCGGGATCAATTTTTATGTGACAGCACTCTTCTCTTGTGCAAAACAAAAGGGAAACAGACATGTTCTGGGATGACCACGTGCAGCTTCATCAGAGAGAAACATAAATCAGAGTAAATTGAGCTTCTACAAGTGCAGTAATTGAAGTCAGGTCATGTCTACTACCAGACTAATGGATTTGGGTCATTTTACAAAAAATAAAGCATACATTTTAACACTATGTGCTTAATTTATACACAATCATTCAAAATTATGATCGCATGCGTTGATTGCATTTATAATACCACATTCATGAATCCTGAACAAGCATAATTTGTGATTTTAATAAATGCAACAGTGGTAGGCAGGAAAAGACAGACACAGCAATTAGGAGTCAAGAGATGACTTTTATGCTTGAACAAGAAGCAATCAGCTGAAACTGCTTGAAATAGCAGATATACAATGTACAAATCTTGGATGCACCTGGGAAACTGTAGTATTTGAAACAAAGAACCCCAAGGCTGCATAATTGAGCATAATCTCTGAAGTGAAGCATCACTAATCTTGCACGCCAAGCAAAACTGAGATATGATTGGTATCGTTTGTCTCTTACGCAAGCCTGTCATTCAGCTATTCTAAAGAAAAGTTTCTGAAATTCTCCATTATATAAAGCCAAGGGTCTTACCACCTAATGTTGTGTTGATATTTCTTTCCTTGCCGGCCAATGGAGCAGCAAACCAGACAGGTAAGAGCGAGAAAGCAGTAGAAATAAAACAATCCCCCTCAAGCCCCCTTTCTTTTTCTCCTTGAACTGTACATACTTTATCTAGACAGTGGAGCTAATGTAAAATCAAAGCACAAATATATTTACCTTTCCGACTACTAATAAACTTTGAATTTATAATGCTGCATAATTACATTTTAAATTGACTGTTATGAATAAATAAACTGCATTTCCATGTATAAGAAATTGTGAATCTTAAACACCTGCATTCAAAATACTGAAAAATAAACCTAAAATAAATAGAGTGGAACAAATAACAATTCTCCACAACATAACACAATGCAGTACAATAGCCCTGTAGTAAATACACAGTAGCAAAACCAGGTTACAATAGAATGCACTCTAATACCACCCCTAACTGCAGCTTCGAAATTACTATAAAGCTGAATCCACGTTATCTGACACTATCATTGAAAAGTGAACATTAGGCTTCACTAGGGGTAGTATTTAATGGCTAAGGGCTATTGTACTGGATGGCATTAGACTGCAAAGTGATGATGCTATTTAGCCCACCCCCTGTAGCCTTATGTACTGAAAGAATGCAGCCCTGTCACCTCCTTAATTACATATCTGCCTTCATTATTCATGAGACCACAAGGCAAGCTTTGAGGTTGCACAAGAAGAATTAAAGAGTGCAAAACAGAAAAAAATATTTAGAAATAATTAAAAATCTGCCGTTTGTTCTACAGAAAAAGAGCAGAATCTGAAGCTAGAAAAGGTAGTCTCCCCAACAGCAAGGAAATGCCGCTTCACCATCCGACTGACCCCGTTGAGCTTCGACGTCTGAACTTCCAAACACCCGGTAAGTATTCCAACTGAAGCCAAATGTGAGTTTTAATGTGAATTTACAACTGATTATGCATGTGGGAAAGGATGCAGATGCTACTGGTTGCTTGCTTTAAGGGGGAAAAAAAATCACAATTAGCTAATGCTTTTTATTTGAAACCTCTGCTGCCATTAAAGTCCCAAAAAAGTAATCTGTGCAGTTAGATTGGCACGAAACAAGCGAGCAGTTTGCAGGTAGACAGTGGACAGGTGCTTCGAGGAGGCACGGAGGGTCAAAACTGACACCGTCCTCCCTGGAGACACTTCTTGTTGGAAAATGAAGTGGCAGGAATGCAAAGTTGACAGTTTCATGGCATCTGTCATCTTCCTCCTGCACCTGGGTTATCCAGGTCATCAAGACTTGTCATGCTTACTCTGAATACTACTGTCCCGCTTGGGTGATATAGTGCTGCTGCAAGATGCGGGAAACGCAAAATGCATCGCGGCGACGTGTTTCGATCTGTATGCACGCCAGCTGATAGCACCGAGAAAGTGGTGACAAGCTATAAACACTCGTGTTTACTCGCTCTGACCTTTAGTGCTGAGGTGAGTGGTCAGTGGTCATGCCTTGGCTCAGTCATGCGGTCGCTTTCTCGCCTCGGGAAAAGATGGGAGTCACAGTCCATTTATCACCTGGAAAGGCAGTATGCATCTTTGCCCCTGTCCTGGCCCAGAGTGACACACTTAACTGCCGTTTGAGTTCCTCTGGCACCCACTGCTTTGGGACACGTGTTTCGGAGACTGCCAATAATGTTGTAATATCAAAGCCATATTTTTCAGGTCAGCTAGTATGAAAGGAGGATGAATTATCCCTGCAGGCTCATTTTTGCAAAAGATTATGCATATTTATGAAAGCTCTTCAATGATTTTAGGACCATTACAGACTGTTTCATCCTAGCAGAGGGGTGTTTTTCCTTTTGGCTCAGAGTGATCTCAACCATCCTTCCACTATTTCGCTCGCCTCTTAAGCCATCATTTTTCCCCCCAACAACCTTTCTGAGAGCTGGTATCTTGGCTCTCTCGCTGCTCAAAAAGGACCAATCATTTTTTTTTCCTACCACCCGACCACTTTCTCTCACGTCCCGAAGCGCTTGTACATTAGACCACCTCTCTCCCCTACTCTCTCTACCCTTCCTTTCACGTCTTTACACCCTCTATGGACATTTTCATCTTAAGGATGCTTGATGTTTGAGCGACAGCATGTTGGAAAAGGTACTTCCATTGTCCCCCACTGGTCGAAATGGATTTTGAGTGGTGGGCTGCAATAGAAACAGCCTTTGCAGTCTTTCAGAGAGACACGAGAGTGGGTGGGAAAACAGCGCAGCTTCCATTAGCTAATGCCCACTTGTGCCAGAAACCAAAATGAAACATCACCTCGGTAGAGAGGGACACCGTCACCCAACCGGTGTGTCAACGTGGCACATGAATCTTAAGGTGCAAATCTTTGGTCATAGGCTGGATCATGGCAGTATAAACGTGGTGAACATCTGTTTTAAAGCTTTTCCCTTGATCTACATCCAAATACAAATTTGTTACTCCTACATTATTAGAGTCAAAGAAACTGAACTGCAAGCTGAAGTTTCATTCTGCACACTGCAAGTAGTGCATCTCAGGTTAAAAAGATTGCCAAATATTATCTAGTGGTTGCTCAGCTCTGCTTTGAGATGCTAGGATTTTAATCCCTTGTACGCTTTCCTATTTCCATAAAATAAGCATGGCATAGCAAAGCTTCTAGCATGGTGATTTGTTTGTTACTAATGAATGTCCCATGTAGAATACACATAATCATTCAGCTACTTCTTGTCACATTTCTACCTTCCTTTTGTGAAGAAAATAGTCATCACATTGCTATGACGTCTGCAATGTACTTAATTCCACCGCCGTTTCCTCCACAGGTTCAGGTGCGCCCAGTCACCCCAGTAACCTCCATTTGTCAAGTTAGTTGGTCTCGATTATGCATTTGACATGATTTGTTTTTTTGTTTTTTTTTTCAGCTTTAATTCCCTCCTTTTTTCCTTTTTTTTTCCTGTCAAGTCTTGTATTTCCATCCCCATCTAATCCATCTGGTGTTAATGCTATATCATCACAGGAGGCGGAGTTTGAAAATGACAGCCTGAAATCATGTCATCACTCAAAGCAGACGTCAACATCTGGCCTAACATTGAATGTCTTTTTTTCGTTTGTTTTTTTGGGATGTTTGTTCGTGTCTGTGCTTTACTGTCATGCTAACTCTCCGCTGCAGCATTTCGTGTGAATAACGTTCTTCTCTCTCAATAGGGAGAGTCCCAGTGGGGCAAGTGTTGCTCGATGACTTCTCATTGGCTTCTGTGTCCATATATTCTCTTTACGAGCATGGTCACTGCTTTGAGTGAACAAACTAGCCTAACAAGATCCACTCTTCCATTCCTCCCTGTTATAACCACATGCTGCTTATCTAATGATTTGCTTGTGCTTGGGTGATGCCGTCTTGCTAGACTGCTGACTGACCTTCAGTTCATCTATTTGACAGGTATGGCTAGTCACCCTCCAATCCCCGTCATGGACTTAGCAGATCATCTTGAGCGCCTGAAGGCCAACGACAACCTCAAGTTTTCACAGGAATATGAGGTGAGTGTAAGAAAAGTCCCAGTGTTAACTAAGGACTGTTATAAGAAAGGTGCATGCACCAGATGCTCAAATAAACTACAAAATGAAATACATTTTACAGAAAATTTCAAATTACTGTCACTATTTCATGTGTTGTATGAATTCAACCGTTTTGCAATTAGTGATATTTTCCTGTAAGCCCTAAACCTATCATCACATCTCCATTCACTGGAGACTTAAAATCATAAATACCTTTTTTTTCTCCACTGCAGACAATTTTTAATGCATGCTATTGTGTCTGCATACCTATACAGCTTCCTCAGACTCTTAAATGGAAAAAAATATTAATCCTTTAACAACTGAATATGACTAAAATGTCAGGATGACAGTTACAACATCATTGTATTATTTAAATGTGAAATCTATGTTTATCAATGAATATACTGTTAGATATTTATATGGTGATGAGAGGCAAAACAGTAAAAAGTCTTATGTGCTGTTGTCATAGGCAGCTGTACACCTCGCAGTAAGGAATGTGATTCAAGAGGTTTATTGTCATGTGCACAGAAACTAGGCAGTTATACTCCACAGTGAAATTCTTATGTGTTGGATAAAGCAAACATGCATACAGTATATTATATCTAAATATTGATGTTTCAATATCTATATCTCTTTCTCCTGCTATATATACATGTATATACCATTTGTTTATGCTTGAGGACCCTAATGCCCTACTGCTTACTTAATAGCAGTGACTAATGCACCAAGGTGATTTCAAAGGCTCTCATTTATTGACATTCACTATACCCACACTTTAGCTCAAGTCTCAATCTCTAGAATGCGCGCCCACTACAATAAAAATCATTATGGGACAAAGAAAAAAATTCTGTTATGTCTCATGTGATAAGCCTCACAACCTCAGTGACCAGTGAGACAATGTCATGTTTCCTGCATGTCTGCATTGCTGCGCAGATGAAAATATGTTCCCAGAACACTTGTGGACAAAACATACAAGCAGGAGATCCTTTCTGTGTGCGATATGAATGGCCACCTTTTCTCTGCCCATTTCTCTCTACGGGTCCTTCAACAACTCCAAAATCTATGAGGTCACCGTACGGGTGCCTGCCAAGCTGCCCAATCATTATTGCAGCTTAAGTACATTGAATTCCAATTTCATAGTGCTTACTCGAGAGCAGTGGAAAGCAATTTTGTGAGCACAATGAAATAAAGATTTTTATTATGAGCAATGTTGCAGCCCACTGTTTCAACATATTTTGATAAAATATCAGGCTTAGGCAGTGGTTTGTCTCCTACATATTGCTGCTTGGGTGATTTCTGCAGATAAAGAACTCAGTGCTGAAATGTATTCATGCTGAGCTTATATGCTCTTAAATACACGGTCATAGAAGGTATATAAAATGTGCTATAATTAAAGTAGCCCAAAAGTGAAAAATAAAGCTGTTTCACATGCATTTCTTGTTCATAGAAAGTACTCTAAAGAAATCATAAATGCATGATCATACGCAGATTCTTTTGAGATTATAACAAAGGTCAACGTGTTCTGCTGCACTTCTATTACCTTCAGTGGAGATTAACTCATAAAACCGTCTGTTGTCATTAATAACACAAGCACAATACCGCCGCCGTAATGTGAAAAGGAATGCTTTTTGTCATGTCTTTGTATTTTCCCTTTGTGATATTATATTTTATAGTTCATTTATCAGTCAAGAGGGACCCCTATCAGTCCCTGCTTTACAAAGTCGAACGAGGGCTTAGGTAGGAAATTGAACTAGTCTCTAGTGTGGTATTCTAGCATGTGCCATAAAGTACTGCTAATCAAATGAGCACACAAGCATTTCCTCTGTGACCAATTCAAAATGCAGCCTTTCGTAAATTTAATCATTTAGATGTTGCGGCGACTTCACACCAAAGACGAGACATAGTTCACATAGTTCTTGTAAGTGAAAGATCCACTTTCAAGTTGACTGAAGACTGAAATGTCTATTTTAAAAGCTACTCAGAAGTAGTGCTGCGCAGATCAATAGTGAAATATCGATAACTTCCAGTCCCAATGCTTCTGTTCTAGGATTGATTAGTATATTAAAAGATCGATGCATAAACTCGAGGTAAATGTGTATTTTATCATCAACAGGGGACATGGTAGAAAATGAAAATGCTATCCTTAGATTCAAGTCTAAATAATACTCAGCTGATAAAACTACTTCTCCTTTACCTTGTTATAGTCATATGTGAACTTTAGCTCTATAAATGCATTAGTCACTGAAGCTGGAAGAAAGGTGCTGCAAGGGCAAAACAGACTTCTATCATTGAGTCCATTGGCAGTTACAGCAAGAAAACGTGGAGCTCGGGTTCATCTCTGACCGTGAGAAAGTGATTCACATCCGTCTAGGTTACGTTTCTGTGTTGACAACAGGAATTCCCAGCATTCTTAAAACTACACAATGCTGTTTTTTTTTTCCTTAAAGAAATTGATATAAATAAGTATAGCAGCAAAATAAATAAAGTTATGAAGTGAGTAATGTAATGAATAAAAAGCTATATAAAGATCAGGGCTGCACTTTGAGTTCAGCCTGGAGTGAGATCTGCGTCCTTGGGATCAACCTCACTTCTATTCAATAAAATATTTCTCAGTTGTATGATTATTTTCAAAGCCGGTGATGCTGAAGTGGCTGTTTTATTGCCAATGCACTGTAAATTTTAACAACAATATGCATCCATTTAAAAGTTTTTAAAATAATCAACAAGCCTTACTTAACTTAATGTAGGCCTATGAGCATTAAATGATGTCTCATTTGTTTTAAATGACAGATTATTGTCTCGTTTATACATACATTATGCAAATCATTTATTTCATTATGCATTTCACTGACATTTCTTTTAATTTGAATAACATGGCATTATAATATAAAACAGCAAGCCTATGTAACCTCGATTATTCGCTTTTTCAACAGTATCTCGTGCGTTTTGAGAGGCCGCATGCATTGTCGCAGCTAAAGCTACATAAGATTTAGCATATAGTGCAGGTGCAGTGTAGCTAATCAGTTTGCCTTGGTGCAACACTCACAAGATGCCTTGGGAATACAAATAGTTACAGGCTAGTTTTTATTTTACTTTTCTGGACACATTAAGATTTTTGCAGTATCGGCACAAGTCTGGGTTTTATTTTGTTTTCAGATTGGAAAGAAAATCTGTATTATTCACCACTGAGAAGCCAGAATACATTCTTCTTCAGTGCAAAGATTAAATGTCTGAGTTCAACTATTCATCAACTCCATCAGCTTTCAGCAAAGAATCATAATTTTCTATCTGACTCAATAACCACAGATACGTTTCTATAAAAAAAAAAAACATGATATAATTCATGTTCCCAACTTACCAAAAGAAGAAAAAGTACACATTATGTCATGCCTGCATAATGAGCTATATTGTGTGATTTATGACATTGTAATGCAAATGACAAAACACATGATTACATTAATGCAAAACCATTTCCTAGAGCAGTTCAAAAGCTAGTTGATGTTCTCACAATGCAGCCAACTTCTCAGAGAGAAGCATTCTTCTTTCAAATGTCAAAGGAATGAGTTCATGTGCTGCTTTTGTGCTCAAATGACCACCTGCAGATGTATTTGACATTATTTGACCTTGAGGGAAAACTATATTCATGCATGAGTAACTGAACGGCATGAGATGAAGAAATATTTTATCAATATTTCACAACCTTTCTGCATCACTGTTTTGTACACTTGAGGAGGTAAAACAGCAGCACTAAAAATCAATATTGTGCACGACAGTAACACATGATGTATATTTCCAGCCTTTCCTCTCCAGCAAATGTGCCATTAGAGTAGAAAAATGGCAACATAGATTCCAGGACAAAAATGGCACATGGGACACACAAGACTGAAATATTTAACAAAAGGTTTTGCTTTTATAAGCTGCCTTCCTTTTAACATTGGCAAACAAAACTCTGGTTAAAGTCTGAAGGACTACAACCAAGTATGGATTTAATTTTCAAGCGTATTTTAAAAAATAAAAAAGATCTGATTTTCATTTTGAATTGCTCTGTTGTTCAGTGAGCTTTCTAATACTGATCATGCACAAACACCTGACAGGCAAATGCTATAGACTGATTTTCAATCTTAGCCAAAAAAACAAAAAAGACATAGTTTTATGCTCATACAAAGCAAAATCTTCCATTGTAATAATGAAATCTTTTCTTCTCTCTCACAGTCAATCGACCCTGGTCAGCAGTTCACATGGGAGCACTCCAACCTTGAGGTCAACAAACCAAAGAACAGATATGCCAACGTGATTGCCTACGACCATTCCAGAGTCTTACTCTCTGCTATTGACGGTACGCCGCCCACCAGCTTCTTCCCTCCTAACTGCTGTATCGATTCTGCAGATAGCCAGCACAACCGTGTCTCTAAGACCTCAGGAGGGCAACCACACTGTAGTTCTAAATTATATTCCTACATAAGCTTGTTCAGCTACTTATATCCTTTTATGCCTCGAGTGCTTGCAAAGAAAGAAATGCCCTCAGAAAAAAGGCACTTCTCCTTTAAAATGCTGAAGCAAGCGCTCAAATCAAATTAAACAATCACATACAGTTAGGGATGCAGGCGAGTTTTACCAGCATTTATTTCTCTGACCTAATGTCAGGTGATTCTTTAGAACGCCTCAGGGTTGTATGAAGCCGGTTTCTTGAGCAGAATTCATTCCTTGATGCCAGCTTTGAGTGTGCTCACTGCTCCAAGTACACAGATATTTGCAATTGCAATTGCAATATATACACATACATATATATATTACTTATTTATTTATGTGTTTGTTCATATATCAGACCAATCCGCATATGCCCTTTTGCTACCTGTTTGAACTTGACAAAACTCACAGCGGCACACAAGACAAACATTCTATTAGTGATGCCCTGTCGCTAATAGAATTATATGGAAATGATTCATTTAAGAACATCATATTTTCTCAATAAATGTGCACTACCTATTACAGGACTTGACTTCAACCAAGATTCTTTGCTACATTAAAGATTTTTTGCACACTTCAGCTTCCGAAGAATGAAAGGGCATTTTGAAAATGGCTAGTTAAGTGCTGACTCCTTCACCAGTTTATTGGATTAAACACATTTGCACATACACACACAGCTATTAATTAACCATTTCCATTGTACTGCTCCCATGGAGGGCGAAGGCAAAATAAACAAAGTAGTAAATGGGTAATGTGACAAAAACAGATAGATAAAGACTTTAGAGAGCCCTTTTTGCAAACAACTCACTGCTTGAGTGTTGATGGAGCTCCATTAGCCACGTCTGTACAGCCACATTGGAGCCTTTGTGCTATAGAAAGTGAGGAGTTCTCAGCCAGGGGGACATGAGGGACTTCCTCTTTTCCTTCTAAAGCCTTTTGGCAAGCAATGTGTCTATTGTTTACTTTGATTGAGTTCTTTGAATAAAAAGGGATTTGGGATTTGACATCGGAGTTTGAAGACAGAATTTTTTGATGTGGGGATGGATCAACGGAATCTTTGGCAAAACAAGCGCCCTGATGCTCGAGTATGTTTGTGAACTTTAGTTCTGACGACGTCACTGTATTCGCTGTACTTAAGGCAACTGGTAAAGCACTTCTTGCAAAGTTGCCCAGCCATACGAAGCATGTGTTAAGCAGGATTAAGCTGGTATCCAAAGTTAATCCCTAAAGCTTTGTCTACTCTTGATTTTTAACAGTTTACAATTAGTATGTATTGAATTTCATTAGCGTTATCCCTGAAAATTGTTTCCACCCATTATTTTTAGAGCATTAAAGTTATGCACAAACTCATTCATTTCTCCACTGATCTATATTTAGTGTGGAAGCTGTCATTAAAAAAATTAAATAATTGCACCGGCCTGCTGACTGACAAGGTCATCTATTAAAAAAAGCAGAAAATCTATTGTCAAAACTTTGTATAAATAAGAGAATAGGAATCACAGAAAATGTGCACATTGTTTTAAAATGAATATATTGCTTCTACTACTACTAAGACTGATCATCATTATCATCATTACAGCGTTGTACCCTAAAAGCTTTCTGTATTTTCTTTGAGATTTTTTTTTTAAATTTTTGCCTTTCTCTTGTGAGGACTGAGTGCTGAACACTGTAGCAATGTTTATTCCTTAATAGCCATATTGACAGAGAAAATGGTAGAATTTATACAAATCCTGAGTGACAGAAAGCATAAAGGCAAAATCCATTTGCAAATGTGCATTAAACAACTTGACTCATTCTCATTAAACCACAGTAATGTCTTTTTTTTTTTTGCTTTTTCTTTTCAAATTGAAAACACACTGGGCTTAATTGTACTTATCCCTTGTCCATCACAGAAATGCACAGACGCCTGGCTGTGTGGACAACTTCAACAGCAAAATGAGAGGGCGGGGGACAGTTGAGGAAAAAAAAAAGAAAAAAGAAATATAATGTGTGTGGGTTTTTCAGTGTGTTCATATTCCATTTTCTTTCCCTTTTTTCTGTTGAATAAGTTACCTGAGAGTAAAAGGGAGTCTGGGGTGGAAGGGGGGGGAGAGGAAGCGGTAGGAGTGAGGGGATTCTCTGAGACGTGGCGCCCATGCAGATGAGACTTATCTTGGTCGACCATGTGTGCACGAAGCCCCTAAACTGCCAGTCCTAAAGCATTGACTAGCTGTCAGCTCTGTCTCTTTCCCCTGGATTCGAAAAGGCTGCTGTGCCTTTCATTTAATATAAGCAAAGGGAAGGAGGAGTGAGGAGAGATGGGGGAAAATTGTTTTGCTAGTTTTTTGTTGGTTTGTTTTTCTCCGTGTGAGGTGATAGACTTTTAGAGACCGAGCTTTATCTGTCAGTCAGTTGCAGATACCGAAGAAGGGCGGAAAAAAAACAGTTGATTTAAATGTGTTGTTGATAGCAAATACAAATCCTTTAGGACTATAACAATGGCTCCAAAACTGACTTATTTATGCTACATTTCTTCCAGAAAACACTGGTTTTACTGACTAAATTTTAGGCTGCACAGAGGACAGCCTCACACGGTGTTATCTGAACACTATGTAGGAGACAATCTGACATTACTGCCAATAAACTGCAAGGACAATAAATACACTATTTTGTGGTATTTGCTGTATTTTCCACATTGTGTTAGACAAACAAAATTCACAATTTAATTGGAGATATCGCCTTTTTAATCCATCTCCCACCAACTAAATTTGCACTAGCTCAACAGCTCACATTCAATTTCGTCTCTTTTTTTAGGTATCCCTGGAAGCGACTATATAAATGCCAACTACATAGATGGCTACAGGAAGCAGAATGCCTACATTGCCACCCAAGGATCTCTGCCAGAGACATTTGGTGAATTCTGGAGGATGATCTGGGAGCAGAGGAGTGCCATTGTTGTCATGATGACCAAACTGGAGGAGAGGTCCAGGGTAAGTTACAAAAACAGACACCAACTACAGTAAATGTTAAAGCTTCATTTAAAAACTCAAACAGCGCCTCAGTCACTTTGACATCCTTTTTGTTTGTGACCCTGTTAAATTTGTACAGTATGCTCAACTCTGACACTCCAGGTGCCCGCATATTTATTCTCCACAAGACGCCAGGCTGCTTTCTGTTACCCACTGATATCCTCAATCCTCACACACTGTCGTATTGTCCTGACTGATTAGTGGCCAGCCTTACTTCATTTGCCTCATACTGCTGAAGGCACTGGATTACAATCAGCGATTTAAAAAAAGGCAGTCTGTAAAGCAGCAGTGCCCAGCTCTATGCACTTGCTAGTCTAAGGCTGACATAGTCAAAAGCCACTATTTCTCTCTGTTTCTCTCTCAAGCATCATGCAGTATCTGACTGAGCATATGAAAGCTTCAAGCTACTGACCTTCACACTTGTATTCTTTTTTACGAGTGTCATGTTAACAGGGGTGCAGGCTCAATCTAGACAGCAGGTTTCACTCAGTATCCCTACAATCTGCAAAGCAAATAAACTCTTTTGTCATGATTTGTTCGTTAAATTTGATCCATGACGCCAGGTGTCTGTTTTACTCTGCAGATGCTGACTGATATTAGCAGAGCTTCTTTGCTGTTTCCTAGGAGACACCCCCCACCCCAATGCGTCTATACCATTATATTGTTTGACATTTGTAGCACATAATGCGCTTTTTGTTGCTGCTAACAGCTCATGTCTTTCATATTAATCAGTCATATCATTCGCTGGGAAGCACTCAAGCTGTCATTGTATGTTTTGCATATCTAAAGCTCGACTATTTGCAAGTAAACGCTATTAGGAATCATTTCATTGCTCCTGGTGTCGCAAACACTCCACTGCTCTTTGTGTCAGTGTTATAACAGCTGCTTAGGAAATGGAATTAGTGGATGGCACACTTGTGAGAAACCTGAGTATTCCAGAATGGTCCAATTGTCACATTATTCAACAGTCAGAGATATTCATACAGCAGGATATGTTGGGAAACTTGTGTGTGACTTGTGTTAAACATACTCCTGAAATCACATCAGTGGCATTGGACAATATGAGGAAAAACAATTAAGCTCAGTGATTTCCTCCCCAACACCAGTAGTGTTTCTCTTTGTCAGCTAAGCAGTAATGCTATAATGGAACCGAGTTTTATTGGCCGTTTACTGGGAAACAAAGCTGTAGACTCAAATAGCAATAAAGCCAGGGCGATAATATGACTCAAAACTGTGGTTAACTTTGTAATTATTGAGTACGTCTGGACAATTAATAGCACTGTTGCCTCTGTACAAATATCTCAGGCCATTTCATTGATTCGAAAATCAAACCTAGTCAGCAGGAATAAGTGGAATTTGGACATTTACTTTGCCATTATTTGACTTTGGGAAACTGTAAAGTGCCTTTGTGCTTGAACTAACACCAAATGCACGAACCAAAACTGATTTGTTCGAACAATAGGTCAGAAAATGTACATGAATATTGTCTAATGTGATATTTCTCTCCACTGCAGGTAAAATGTGACCAGTACTGGCCTACAAGAGGGACGGAAACATACGGTCTCATTCAAGTGACACTCCTCGACACAGTAGAGCTGGCCACTTACTGTGTCAGGACATTTGCACTTTTTAAAGTAAGGATATTGCAAACTTAAACGCCACAACAGCTGTAGTGATACAGGTTGTGTTGGTCGCTAACCTTTCTCTTACATCTCCATCTTCAGAACGGCTCCAGTGAGAAGAGGGAGGTGAGGCAGTTCCAGTTCACGGCCTGGCCAGACCACGGGGTACCGGAGCACCCCACTCCGTTCCTGGCCTTCCTGAGACGGGTGAAAGCTTGCAATCCCCCAGATGCAGGGCCCATGGTGGTACACTGCAGGTAAGAAACAACATGTTTTCACAGAAATATCCTGAAGCATGAAATTGATTTTTTCCCTCTCCATTTGCTGTAATGAATATATGAATGAATACATGTGACAAAACGCCACATACTCACGGTTATTTAGAGGTCTATATCTGAGTCATTTGATGATATTTTAAGAACAGACTAGACATGAACCAGAAGCGGAGAAAATCTGTAAAAGGAGAATACTTGATAGGAAGTAAACTGTAGCCCAAACAAATCAGCCCACTAGTTTTCACAGAAGGCACTTTAAGTCAGAAGGTGTTTTCAACATCACAGCACAAAGAGTACTAGTGTCATTGCCCTCAGCAAACTTAAACATCTCCTCCCACACAGTGACACACAGATACGAGCAGGCCTGTCGTATTCACTGCTACACCACTAACATGTCGCACATCAGCAGCCCACAAGTCCTTGGCTTATCCCTTGGGTTATTGCATCTGAAACAAATAACTTTCACGCCAACTTCACTTCCCACAGCTACATAAGCGGCCAGACTCCCAACAGAGAGCACAAAGATATAACACAGACTTCTGGCTTCTCTTAACTCAGGGAGTCATCAGAGGCTCCCCGCACAGAAAAAGTGACAGAAGGAGGGGGAAAAAAAGTAAAAAATTAAGAAGCAGCGATAGCGAATGTAACAGATACAAACTTTTGTCAGAAAGCGACAAAAAGGGAAGGAGGGATTACTGAAGAATTAGAATTACCACATGCTGAAGTTAATTAGTGCTAGTTGCAGAATCACTTCAAATTGAAAACCCTGACTTTTTACAATGAGGCAGAATGTAGGAATTAATGTCAGTCTGCAGATGGGAGTTTTTAATTCCTCTGGATCAGATACAGTCAAGCTCCAAATCCTATACATGCATTTTCTAACTTTATGTTTGCCCATAATTTTAAATAGAGCCATTTTTATATTTACATACTTGCAAAATAATATTAGGAATGTTTTGTGGTTGGGCAGTTATACTTTACGAAATCAATGCACATTTGTATTTTGCTCGCACTCTTTATGCACATGCAGAAGCCTAAATAAAAGCTTAAAAAATTATTGAAAAATACTGTCCATAATTAACAGCATGGTGCTGTCTCTGGAGCAGTTGTCTGATTAGCTGCTACACCAAAAATGCAGCTTACCACATACATATGCGCTAAGGCGCCTTATACAAAGGCCATAAAGACATAAAAATAAGCAATCAATGGCTGTTGATTTGTTTGTTTAAGAGAATGAATGGTAGCTTAGGAGGGATTTTTTTTTTTTTAATCAATTGTACATGATTTCTTTCCCCACAAATCACTAATTAAAAACATGTTTATTCATCTTAACTGTCAGTATCTTCTGTCTAACATGAGAAAATCATATCCTCAGATTTATTAATCCACACAGACACCACAAGACAGAGATTTACACATTATAAAATAAAGAACATCAAATAGATGTCCATAAATTACAACTCTGTCTTACAAAACAGTGAGGTTAAGAAATGTTCACAGAACTCATTTTGTCTTGCACATGCTTATGCAACATCATTAATATTGGTTTAGTGGGTGGCTAATGCATCCCCCACAGAAGTATTTAAGAATATCAATGAAAATGCTTTCATGTATTTTATACTGCAGAGTGAAAACTCGTCACACGGTAACATCAAGAGAAATCTTCTTCCAGGGACATTACAGCATGTTTGCTGCCTTTCTAGCTCCTGCTGTTTTCACTAACCCACAGGTCAGGGACTGTTTTGCTCTTGTAGCTAAAGGGCTGCCCAGCCATTGTGAGTTCACAGAAGAGGTCAAAAGGACAAGATGGAGATCACTGGCCTCTCCTTGTGACTCAGAAGGAAACTTTTGTAGAACAACCCACAGGATGCAGCAGACAACTCAGGCATTTTCTCTTTTTTTTTCTCTCCATGACTGTAGGGCTGCAGCTATTGATTATTTTAGTAATCGAGTGGAGTACCAATTATTCCCTCAAATAAATTTGGCCATGCATTTAACTTGGCATTTCCTCTATAATGCAACAAAGCAATCCTGATAGTTTTTATCTCAGAATTATCAGTTTTAATGACATTTCTCACCTCCCTGCAAATGTTCCACGAAAATAAATCCCCTGTCACTTTGAGCAAACACCATCACTGCATCCTGTTCTTGGTCCCACTCGAGACGATTGTGGTTGATTTAAGAAATACTAACACGCATGACGTTTTTTTCCCCCTCCTTTAGCAGAATAATAATGAAGGGCAGTCAGACTATTCCCCACAGTGATAGAAAATGGTCTGCCTATGGTAGACTGCACAGCTCCACATCTAAACTGAATCTAATGCAGAATTCACACGCGAAAGTTTGTCACTATGTTGCTTGTTGTTGACAGAATCTGAAGACTCATTTACTTGTCTTTGCGCTTTACTAGCCTTCATCTCAATTAGCAATCATTTATATTTCAATTAAATGCTAATGTTACTGGACTAGATGCATAGACTGGGTACTTTCTGCCGCTCTTGTTGTTGGCATGTTCAGTTTCACAATAGACACACACTTAACTCAGTGGAGTTTTTATTTTTACATCATAAAATTATCCAAAACTTTGAACACTTCCTTTGGTGTCTCTTCTCTTCGGGCTTTGCTTTTTTCACTCTTTTTCTCCATTTTTACATTTTGCACCAAACACAGTGAAGCTCTATACAAATGGAACAAAGCTTTGATGCAAATAATTTGCACTGATGATTTTTAGCAATCAAATTACTTTGTTTTCTCTATGAACTGTGGTAGCCGGCACATGGTGTGGAATGTAATTTAGTATGCAGACTGCTTTCACTTACGTAGGTTGCGAATAACGAATACAAACGGAATCTATGAAGTTGCCTGTTGTTAAGCATAAACAACGCACTGCATGAACAGCTGATGACTGAGTAGTCCAGTAGTGCAGATTTGGTTTTGAGAGGTTTCTATGGACTATTTTCCATTACAAAAACAGTTGTCTTTGGAATCTAATAGCTATAACTACTCTGAGGTAAGAAGTGGACATAACTGCACCAAGCCAAATACTTTGCTTGCATTGCCAGCTAGTGGTGACTACATGTCTGTTCCACAGGTTGTGTTGCGCCATACAACTGGATTACACCTGATAGCACCCAGCTGTGTTCACGGACATAGTTGGATGTTCGATAAACGTAGCTTTTCTGACTATAGTAGTCAGTGTAACAATGCTTTTCCTCCACACAACATTGGATTAGATTCCATCAAACATCTAATATACCACAAAATTCATGATTCACTAGCAGCCACGATCTCCTAGAGGGTCAAACAACATTGCAGATTCCAAAAGGCAAATTGGTGCTTCAGAAGCACTGCGACAAAGCTGCTTACATAAAGGGTGAATAGTCATGATGAACAAGAATAAGCAGTCAACGACCTCTCGTGGGTTGTGGCTACATTTACTAAGTCAGGTAAATAGCCAAAGCCAAGATTCTATACTTCCAAGTTGGTAATAAATTACTTTTTTCATTTATTTTCCACATTTTGCAAAGTATTCACACACGCATGGGACTAAAATGATTATCGACTCCATTAACAGCAATGCAGCGATCCTGGTGAGTTTGAGTTTGTGTGTGTGTTTTATAGGCAGAGCAGCGAGATGGTGACAGGTTAGCTGACAGCTCGAGATTTTGTAACAATACATATGTAATTGCTTTCACTGCTGCTCATGCTTTATCTTCGTGGACTCATTGCAGCTGTATTTTACACTGCACTTTTTCTCCCATCCCTTATTCCCTAAACTCCTGGAAAGCATATTAGTCTGACACTTAATGTGTGTCGACGTCCAAAGCAGCTGGTTTTGACTGGCTGAAAAGGCAGTGTCAGGTCATTAGTGCAGTCAGTCCGCCAGCTCCCCTTCGACTGCCAAATGTACCGACAGCTTTCTGCACCATCTCACCCCGCCACACTCACACCACCATGCCTCGTCAATAAAGGAATATTACACATGTTTCAAGCATTTCCTGGTCTTGCATTTAGGAAAAAATGGGTTAATATATATTCCTGCAGCCCAGTCTTTTAGAAAATTAACTTGAGAAATACACAACTTCAAGATAACTGGCTGCATCTCTAGCTGCAACTCTCCTCGCCTCCCCCCCCCCC
>OMNN01030967.1:4116-30440 GCA_900302755.1 Chromis chromis | reverse complement strand
AATTCCTCATCCTCCTCTGTCTCCGTCTCTCCAGCTCGGTGCTGTCACTCTGTCACTTACTCTCTCACAGGTCATCACTCTCCCACATTCGGGTCTGCACTGTAAAATGTTTTCAGATTGGAAACAGCTGGGGTAAAGGGAGAAATCTCTACTAGTTTCTGTATCCCCCTGCCCAAGGGCTGAGGTGTTCTCAGACCTGGAAGTGATTCATTCTTCAAATATCCCTGAGACACTTTTCGCATTTCTTTGCAGCCCAATTCTTTCTTTCACTCACATGCACTTCTTATTTGCCCTAGAGCTGTGAAGAGTTTTATCAGGAAAAAAAAAGGGAAAAAAAGTTCAGTCTCATTCAGCCAATGTCAGCCATTTTGAAAAGTGATCACCAGATCATTTGTTAAAGCCAATGACTCCCATACGTGTCTTTATTCCATTTGCAGCACAGTTCCAGTGCAGCATGGCACATTAACCAGACTTGGCCCCCGGGGACTAACTTTACTCCCTCTTGAGTTTTCCTTCTCAACCCTTTCCCTGCTCCTCAGAGCAAAGGAAAAACAAATGCCTCATCAGAAGGAGGAGGCACAAAAGCATGGCTCACACCTCGTAGGCATGTCAGCTTAATGAATTGAATAACCTATTTACTTTGGAGTGCCAAGTGCAAGGACTTGTCTTGTCAATGCTGAGCTTTGCGGGAGGTGGGAGGAGAGTTAACGAACAAGATTTAACACCACCCTGTCACCTCACTGTAAATAAATTGTCATCAGAAAACATCTTTGGTGCTGAGCCATGCGCTATTAAAACATGTAATGTGCAGGGGTGAGCGTTTCTAATTCGTCAGCAGTCTGCAGAAGGGGCTACATTTATACAGCATGTCTCAAGCTGGCCCGCAAGGAGAGGTCAAAGTGAAACAGTAAAACATTTTCCCTCTTTGCCAAAAGCATTTTTTTTTTTCATTTGTGCATTTTACACACTAATGTAAAATGTGCCGGTGTGAATCTTAATGAAGAGGACCTGCCTTTCAGTGCCTCCTCTAAAGCTCTTATGCCATTTAGGTGCACCGTGCTCATCTAATGGCATTAATTGTAGTCAGCTGCACTTCCCAGAAGTTGCCCGGCACATTAACAAAGTTGTCAAAAACATTTCCTCTAAACCTGCAACTGTGTATCAGCATTCGTGTTTGCATTTGCTGTAGTGGCACTTTTCAGAACTATGAGATAAAGGTTAACTATTGCTGTTGCATAAGTGATTAGTCCTGATCAGTTGGAGAGCACAGGTGGGGTCCAGAGAGGAACGACTAGATTGCAAAGGCAGGGTTGAGCCCGCTAAAGGCTACAAGTGCCGAGCTCTCTTCTCCACACACTGCCACTTCAGATTTAATTACACTCCAAGCCAAACGCTCCATCCTACAGTGGCAAACTTGGCAGAGACAGTTTACCTTTTTGGCCTCATTTCTGGGAAAGAAACTTCTTCAAGCTTCTGTACATGTTTATAAAATACATCTCCTTCCACTGGACTGTGCCTCATTCACATGACTGGAGATTAAACAGTCGTGAACATGTCAGATTGCAGACTTTCATGCATAGTTTTTCCATGAAATCTTCTAAAATTCTTTCCTCCTCGTCTCGTTTGTGATTACAGTGCTGGGGTGGGACGCACAGGTTGCTTCATCGTGATTGATGCCATGCTGGAACGGATCAAGCACGAGAAGACTGTGGACATCTACGGGCATGTAACGCTAATGCGTGCCCAGCGCAACTACATGGTGCAGACAGAGGACCAGTATGTCTTCATACATGACGCGCTCCAGGAGGCCGTCAACTGCGGCACCACCGAAGTGCCCGCCAGAAACCTATACGCCTACATCCAGAAACTGACCCAGATAGAGGGTGGAGAGAATGTCACTGGCATGGAACTTGAGTTTAAGGTAAAAAACTGTGGCTTCAAAATAGGTTGCTCAAAATAAAAACTGAAAAAGCAGTGTCATATGTTAAGATTCCTGCATGCTGTAAAAGACAACAGGCAAAGCTGTACACCAACAACTTTCCATATGTAGATTTTACCAGCATCTTAATGTCATTCTGTGTCCCATGTCATTGATTGGCCATTCCCAGTACAACTCCCAACCCTATGTCCAGTTCACATTAGTCCTGCTAGACAGCATGGGGCCTGTGGTTTCCTCTCCATTCCAGTCACTTGACTCGCTTGTGTAACCCAACATGCGATAAATTCCCCCTTTCTGGTTTCCTCTTCCATAGTTCCCCTTCCTTGAGTAACAGGGGTTTTGGTTTACATGAAAAAACCAAACACAGGTTTTCCCCCACCACAGAAGAGTTGCCAGAAAGACTTGCGCAATATACTCTGCATTTACAGTGAACCAACCTTATCCAGCCTTTCTGCAGGCTCTGGTGTTGCTCAATGCATGGTATTGCCTTACTTGTCACGCACCTACTTTCTTGTTGTGTGATGGATTCCACCATGAGATGATAAACAGGTTAGATTACACAGCATTCTGTTAACTTAAAGATCACGTGTGTATCAATTTTCCTTTCAGGATAACATGATTTTTTTTAAAGGAAAGGGTAATTTGCGATAATTATCACTTTGAAACCATTTCTATACCTTATGGTTACATGAACCAGCTAATGTGTAGCTTATTATGCGTTGTGTTTTTCCCCACTCTCAAGGAACACAATCGTTTACTGTGTGCAGATCATTATGTATGCCTTTTTATGGTCAAATGCAGTCGATTACCAGGGAAATAAAGAAATACTTGACTAACCCTAACCCTGTCAGTGTTCCTACCAGGAACCAATATGCTCAAAGATATATTTTTTCTTGTTTTCCCCATGCAGCGTTTAGCTAACACTAAAGCCCATACATCACGATTCATCAGTGCCAATCTCCCCTGCAACAAGTTCAAGAACCGCCTTGTTAACATAATGCCATACGAGTCCACACGAGTGTGTCTTCAGCCCATTCGAGGAGTTGAGGGCTCTGACTACATCAATGCCAGTTTCATTGATGGTTACAGGTAAGTGCTAGAATACTTCCATAACCAATCAGATGACTACAAATTAGACAGTTAACTAATTTACACAAGTGTCATTGCGTACATGGTTCTATATTTACTGAAATTGCTTTCAACAGGAATTGTATTTCCATGCTGATGGTAACAAACCTTGTATAATTCCCACAGGCAACAGAAAGCCTATATTGCAACACAGGGACCATTGGCAGAGACCACGGAGGACTTCTGGAGAATGCTCTGGGAGCACAACTCTACTATTGTCGTTATGCTCACCAAGCTTAGGGAAATGGGCAGGGTATGTATACACTTATTTTCTTATCATTTTGGTGAGACAGCCTCAGAAATTCAAGAACAACACCACAAGCTGTCTGGAAAGAGATAGAAAGTTCACCCTTAAGGTTAACTTTGGCCCATGTGGAAACATTTGTCTGTCTGTTGATCAATCAGCACTGTCCCTGTCAAATAAATGAGTAAGTGAAATGAAAATGAGATACAGCACAAACTGAAAGACAACATTTCTGGGAATGAACACAATGAAACTAGTCTATGAAGAGAATGCTGTGGCTCACTGTGGTATTCTATTTTTTCACTCCCGACAGGAAAAATGCCACCAGTACTGGCCAGCAGAGAGGTCGGCCAGATACCAGTACTTTGTGGTGGACCCCATGGCCGAGTATAACATGCCCCAGTATATCCTGAGAGAGTTCAAAGTGACTGATGCCAGGGTAAGCAGACGTTGTTTCATTCAACAAAGTTTAAAGATCAAAACTCGGCACTGTGGGAATGGAGCTCTAAAATCAGTGCTGCTGTTTACAGTTTAGTCTACTGCTATTGTTTTTACTAGTCTGGGTTGTGACCTACCCATGGGTCTGGGAGGACACCAACACCAAAGAGTCACCAATAAAAAACACTTGCAAGGGCATGAAAAAGCTTGGGCACCCCTGGACAAAGATGAACAGATCACCAAAAGTTAAAGATGAATTATTCTCTTCAACATTTTAGGTGAAATTAGTTTATTAGTTTATATTTTGTGGAATTTTAGAGTGGAAAATTCAAGGTTTAAGGCCCTAATTAGCTTGTAAGGGGTATGACTTTTCATTTATCATTAGGAAAGTCCAGGTGATGCACATGTCAAGCCTTTAGAAATATTTAGTCCCAACAATCAGCAGTCATGTTTTAACCTAAGCAGCTACCTAGCGCTCTGATATTTAAAACAGCTGATATTCACAAAGCAAGAGAAGCCTATAAGAAGACAGCAAAGGTAGCCTTTTCCTCAGTTTGTAATGTAATAAAGAAATAGCAGGTAACAGGGACAGTGGAGGTCAAGTTGAGGTCTGGAAGACCAAGAAAAAAATCTGAAAGCATTGCAAGAACACCCCAGTTTGACTGCAAAAGACCTTCAGGAAGATTTAATAGATTTTGGAGTGGTGGTGCACCATTCTACATTGCAGTGCACAAATATGACCTTCTTGAAGGAGTCATCAGAAGAAAACCTTTCCTGCATCCTCACCACAAAATTCAGCGTCAGAAGTTTGTAAATGAACATTTAAACAAGCCCAATGCATTTTGGAAACAAGTTCTATGGACTGATGATGTGAAAATAGAACTTTTTGGCTGCCAAGAGCAAAAGTATGTCTGGAGAAAAAAAGGTGCAGAATTTCATGAAAAGAACACCTCTCCAGCTGTTAAGCACAGAGTTGGATCGATCACACTTTGGGCTTGCAATGCAGCCAGTGGCAAAGGGAGCATTTCACTGTAGAGGAAAGAATGGATTCAACTGAATACCAGCAAAATCTGGAAGCAAACATCACACCGTCTGTAAAAATACTGAAGATGAAAAGATGAAAGCTTCTATAACAGGATAATGATCTTAAACACACCTGAAAATCCTCCATGGACTACCTCAAGAGGAGTAAGCTAAAGGTTTTACCATGGACTTCACAGTCTCCAAACCTTATCATCTTTAAAAATCTGTGGACAGACCTCAAACGAGCAGTGCATGCAAGACAGTCTGCAGAATCTCAGGAATTTTTGCAGGAAGAATAGATGAAAATCCCCAAAAACAAAAATTCAAAGATTTTGTCAGCTACAAAAAGTATTCCCAAGCTGTGATACTTGCCAAAAAGTACTGACAGGGTGTCCAAACCTTTGCTTCGGTCCCTTTGCGTTTTTTGTCATTTTGGAAATCTTTCTTAAAATGTTAATGAAAAGTGTCATCTTGAACTTTCTGCCTCTTGGAAATCAGGTTACCTTTGCGTCAGTGCCTCACTGGTGCCCAAACTTTACATGTCGCTGTAAGTCATACCGCACTTGAACTGTGGGTCACTGATGCCAATGATTTAAAAATAAGTGAGTAATCCAGCATACTGTTGGTTATTGCAATGTCTGACATCCAACAATGCAATTTCGTAATCATGTGATTTCATTTGCAAAGAAAGGAGATTTGAAAAACATGCTGGATGGATTTTTTAATTCATTTTTTGCAGTAGTCATTAGCTCAACATTTTGGCATTGTATCAAATATTTGTTTATACCAAACTATGGCCCTAAGTGTAACATGAACATAAATATAAATTTGTGGAAATTATGACACATGTCAGTGTGTAAAAAAACAAATGTGGCGCCGGCAGCACTGAGCTGCCAGAGTTTTTAATTCCATCAAAGGCTTACACAGATAAATGGCGCGGGCTCCCTTCTTTGTAGAGCATGTTACAATGTGTCATCAATGGGATTGCTTTCCTTATCAAGGGGATACAACATCACTTAAGTAATGCACACCCTGAAAGTCGATTCTCCGAGCACCCTGTCAAGGGGACCACATCAAAGGAATTAGCATCTTTAGTGTTCATGTTAAATACATTCAGGTAAAATGACAGGCATCTTTAATAACAAAACATTTTCTCTGATGCTTTAAACTTGGTATCTGTCTTGATTTTTTTTTTTCCAAGAATAAAGTCTTGCAGTGTAAAACCAAACAAGACGTGGATCATTATGATGAAGATGGCCACGGAAAGAACTGCCATGAGTTGGCGGTCTGCAAAATACCTCAGACGTGCCTCCTAGTTTCACTTCTGTTTCCCATTACAATGTTTTTCCAGATTTCTGAGTTCCATTTGTACATTCTTTCTCTCTTCCCATCCTGTTTTGTCAGGATGGACAGTCACGGACAGTAAGGCAGTTTCAGTTCACGGACTGGCCTGAACAAGGAGTGCCAAAATCAGGAGAGGGTTTCATCGATTTCATCGGCCAAGTACATAAAACAAAAGAGCAGTTCGGCCAAGATGGTCCAATCTCGGTCCACTGTAGGTAAGTGACCAACCAGTGTAACTGACCAAGATGCAGCTGCATCTTCAATGAATTTAAACTAAATCTAAATATCTCTTTTTCTTCACCAATAGTGCCAGACATTACGACAAAAATGAAACATTCAAACATCACATTAGCATACCGAATACACTTGATTCAAACTACCTCCAGAAGCATCTAGTTTCTCCGTCCACAACACTGACCTTTTTGCCCTTCTGATCTCTTTTGCACAGCGCGGGTGTTGGTAGAACTGGAGTTTTCATCACCCTCAGCATCGTGTTGGAACGAATGAGATACGAGGGCGTAGTAGACATCTTTCAGACAGTGAAAATGTTACGGACACAAAGACCAGCTATGGTGCAGACAGAGGTGAGGAGTTTTTTAATCTCCATTTCTTTTACTTTCCCACCATACAAAGAAATCCCAACTTACATACTGTACTAGAAGTGCTTGGAAGCCTGAATCAGCTACTAATTTGGTAGTTTACCCCACTTGCCTGAAAGGTCTGGTCAGATTCCAAGTCTCCTCTTGAGCCAAACAGATTAACTAAAGCAAGCATTAGTTAAAGACTATGATTAATTTAGTAGCTGAACCAATTTAGCTATGTCTGCTCTCCATTGCAATCCCATCTCATTTCAGAACAACATAGCATTTTTGAGCTTGGTTGTACTTGGTATCAAAAAAAAGGCAATGTTGCTTTAGTAGCTAAAAATGATAGAGAAGATTCAGTATAACCATCTCAAGGAGGCACTGGGCACTAAAGTCTTCTCTTCTTTGTTTCCAGGATCAATACCAGTTCTGCTACAGAGCTGGCTTGGAGTACTTGGGAAGCTTTGATCACTATGCAACGTAAAAGACACAGTATTGGAAGATAAAAGCAGAGGGCCCTTTGGAAAAAGAAATCCCAGTGAGCCTCTCTTCTGAGCCATAAATTCCTGCTTGAGAAAGTACTCCTTAACTCCTTGCTAACAACTCATTAAGTGTTGGATGTGCGACATGACTTGTCAAAAAATGAAAAAGATGATTCCCGGAGGACCAAGTATTTCCCAACCCCAATAAAAACCTTGCCTTGACACAAAGTGAGGGAATCCTGACTGTTGAAGCATCATACGGAATTACCTTTTCTTTTGCTTCAAGGATTCATTTTGGGGCTCATAAAACTGAATGAAACCAACACAACAAAAAAGTAAATGAACAATAATGACATCGTCAGAAATGCATCAGTGATTATGAACCATTACGAGAGGCATCGGAGGCACACAGAATTGCGGGGGGGAAAAAAACTCGATGCACATTGTAAAGAAAAAAAAATCTGTTTCACAATCAAGTACACACAGACAACCCATCGCAAAAGAAGACAATGCTTGGTCCACAAGAGCAGGACAGACTCAAAGTAATAATGAATAAATACCCCTTTTCCTGTCACAATGTTCATCATCTAAATTTGGGGGGGAGAGGGTAAAGTTAAAAATGATCTATGAAAGAAATAAAATTATTGATTTAGTTTTTTAGTACTTTATTATACAGCTGATGTGCTTTTTTTGAACTGTGTGAATTTCCTTTTTTTACACAAAATTTATCGCTTGGGGAAAAAAAGTGATAAAAACGTAAATGTTAATTTTTTTTTAAAGCTGTAGAACTGTTCTAACGTATGTGCTATTTTGCAGAGGATCTCTTTGCTTTTTATTTTATTCTTTTTTTTTGTTTGTTTTGTTCCCCCTCATTTTGTTGCACTTAGTGCACAGGACGGAATTCACACTACCAAAATGTAACTTTGTACAAGAGTTATTTTTTGGTCTTGATTTTTCTGTTGTTTTATTTTTTTGTTTCTGTCCATGATCACATACATGGTAACTTAATTACTCCCATAAGATAAACTGGGGCTTTGTGGAATCAACAGGGATGAGCAAAGTATGAAGTTGCTGCTACCAATTATCTTAGTTCTTCCATGTTACAATGATGATGAGAGAACCTGATGAATTGGATATGAATATATAAATATATGGTACAGATAGACAAATATATGTGACATATATATATATAAAAGTATAAATATGACATTATAAATATATTGATAAAGTACATAATTTATGAGTAAAACAAATATATGAAATATGGATCGTGTATGAAAGCTTTCAAATTGAGAGTTGTGTTCTATGGGGGGAAATGAAGAGATTTTTCACTGGAATGCACATCAGTAGGACAAAACTGTATTCTGATTCAGTGCATCTTTTCTTGTGCAATAAATATGTGTGTTTTAGATAGGGTTTTATGTGGATATGTTATTCACTCATGACATTGTACGTTTCCCCCTCCCCCACGAGCGATTTGTGGGAAAGTCAGGTGCCAGTCGAAGCATCACTGGTGCATTTTTTTTTCAAGCTCTCATAGTCTGTAATTGGAGGCAGAGGGGAGGTCACACAGCAGTCGCACTCACCGTTCCACACAATAGGGCAAGGTACAAAGACGTCACTTTCTTGTGGTTCTTTAAAAGCATTTAACGGTAAAGACATTTTTTTTTGTTTTCATTTTGCATTTAGAGTGCCTTATATTTATGCCTGTTTTTATAATGTTTCATTTAACATGTTAATGTATCCTTTTGAGTAATCTAGGCATTTAGTGTAAATGTAAATGTATAGTTTATTTACCTTTAGTATTCATTTGTCACATGATGAGATTATATATGCAAATAAGAACATTTCAAAGGTCATATTTTTCATTTCCAGTGGCCTTATTGTGGCTGAGTGAATTAGAATAAAACCGTTTATATATATATATATATATACATATATATCACTGACCTCGACAGAAAACACATGACAAATAGCTACAATGTATTTAAAATTTTTAGACGTAAAATCAGGGAAGAGAAAGCAGAATACTGGTCTCAGAACTAAACAGGATGAAACAGCAGTCCATCAGTACATGCCTAGAGGCCCCAACATGAACATAAAGAGCTTTTTACCAATTGTAACTATGATCACATTTGACCACACGGAATATTCAGATTTTGAAAATGAATTGGATGCCTAAAGCGCAGGTCGTCACCGAAGGGTTTTCTTCTTCACGCCTTAGGTTTTGACTTGTCACCACAGAGAGCAGACGTAGGCGAAAATATCAGTTCTGTTATCCTGACAATCCTAATCGGTGTGTCGTGTCTTTCTTTTTTTTTGGTGACATAACAGTTAGAGACAGGGGGTTCAGTTTGGTTATGTTTCGGTCTTTCTGTCCAGCAGCATCTTTAAGTCCTCCGTCCCCTCTCTGATGGCTTTGTGGATGTGCATTCCAGGTGCTTTCTTTCCCTTGCTAACTCAAGCAGCTATGTGTTTATTTTTCAGCTTAACGGATTACTTTTGTCATAATTTTGAAATATAAAAGTGCTATTATTTAACCTCATGGTGGCTAATGTTACATTATGTTCAAGTGTCAGAACATGTTTATTTCCTCATCTCAGTTTTTTTCTCTTTTTTTTTAAATTCATTTTTCATATGCATGGTGAAACATTGCAGAATGGCCAAAGCTGGCCTGGTAGGAAGACTTGCACTTTCTCTATCTTTGTACTATGCACTGCCCTATTGATTCTAAACCCAATAATATATTACTTGAACCCATCTATAAAAATCTCCTTAAACGTTCACTTTGTGTGTATGTAAATAACACAAAAAAGGTATCAACTCTTGAAAAAGACAAAAAAAAAAAAAAGTTTGTGGCGAAAAAGAGCATCCATTCTGATGCCATGGTTACTCCAGCAGATGACTTCAGAAAAATCTGTCCCCCAACCATCTGTTCTTGTGGCTTTGCCATTCAAGCTTGGAGTGTCATTAACAGAAATAAACGTTGTGTTCTCTGCTCTCTCTATCTATCTCTCGTCTGGATGCATAGACTGAAAATTAAATAATGAAATTGTAAAAAAAATGGCTTGTTAAAAAGATCATACAATTACCTCTGATTAGTTGTAAGCGTAAACTGTTTCTTTCTCTGAATGAAAGGAGTGCTTTTTATTTTCTTACTTAGGTTACAATGGTGGCGAAAGAAGTCTGTATGAAAATCAGTTCTTTGCTGACACAAGTTCCATTTGTTATAAATGAATTCTATTAAAAAATGTCAGTGTTATGCATCGGCGTTTCACTTGTTTCCCTCCACCTCACTTTGACTTGAAAAGACTGATGAAGCTATTTTACCCCCTACTGGTCTGGGTCCAACATATTATCCACAGTTCTCTCATGAAAGGGGAAATTGAGCCTCACTACATTTGAATAGATTTCCATCGCTCTGGTTTTTCTGTCACTGATGTCAGCCGCAGTGAATCATCGGGGGAACCTTTGACAAATGAAGTGCAATGTTTTCGAAAGCTGCTTTGTTTTTTAACACAGATTTTGTTCACCCGAGTGACAGAGTGGTGTGGTACTAGAATTAAAACCCACATTTACTTATTACTTAATGCAGTTGCGGGTTGCAGAGCTGTAAATACTTGGATACATGTTCCTGCATTTTATCATTTATGTATATTTAATTAAAAAGCAAATGAATAAGACGAATATAACCAAAGACCTCTCATGGACATACATAAATCATGTCCTAAGTGTTTAACATTGTGATTCAAAGTATAGATTAGACATGCACTTCTGCATAGCAGGAGAGATTTATCTTCAATTAGGCTGAAGGCATGTGTTTAAGTGCACATGGAGGGGGTTGTTCTTGCCTTTGTGGCATTTTACAACCTGATATGCACACAGAGGCTTAATAAATACATAGAAATGCACACAAATAACCAGAAGCGCACTCAGAGAGTGCATTCTCTGCCAAGGCCAATGCCCTATCTCGCAATTTTTCTGGATCTGCTCCAAAAGCTAATGGCTTCCTTTGGCCATATTCTACCTCTCCACCAAGTTTCATAAAATTCAGCCAGGTAGTTGTTGTTTTTTTTGCATAATACTGCTGACAGACTGAGAAAAAAATCCTGGATCTTCCCCTTGATCTGGATCCGCACCAAAATTCAAAGGGTTCTTCTTTTGCCGATTGCGCCACCTCTCCAAGTCTCATGAAATTCAATTGGATAATTCTGGTGACAGTCAGACAGACAGCACTGAAAACCTCAGTTCTTGCCTTGGTGGAGGAATACATTTCAAGCAGCCATACAAAGCAAATGTATGTACACATAAATCTGCATATTTTTAGTCGCTACAAACAGTCCATCTCGATGCAATGGAGTAATTATCAATTTTACCTGTTTACCCCAATTCTTTTTGAGGTTTTAGCTCATGTACAAGAAGAATAACATGTGTTACTACACTGTGTGGCACAGAATCTATTCACAATCAGGCTAGTTGCTATTAAAACCAACAACAGCAGCACATCCCGGTATATTTTTTCTCCACAAATCACATAAAGTACAACAAAGTGCCAATAACCCGAGGCAAAAGGACACACGCTTTTTTTCTTTCTTTTTTTACACTGTATTAAACTACGTGGCAGCTGGGGAACACAGTCAATAACTGCTTGCCTGGAGAAGTTACTCAGGATTCAGAAGGCTGTCCATGCACTCAATTAGAAAACATCATTCCACATGATAACAAATGACAGATGCCGTCAGGTATGGCAGCGAGCTTGAAAGCCATTATTCCCGAGTTTATCATGGAAAGTTTTGATGTATAACAAGCTTCGTAAAATCTTCGTCCACGTATCAGATCGCTGCAGTTGTCGGAGTGTAATAAATAACAACAAGTACACCTCTTAGATTGAAAATGTTGTTGGAGAGATTATGTGTCAAAAACAATGATATACTGCAAGAGCTGCAGCTGGGATTTGTTGCGGGACTGGTATGTTGTCTGTCGACTTTTATGTAACTCAAGTATAGAAGATAACGCTATGATAATGTCCCTATGCCTATATGTTGTATACTGATGTTTGATGTTTCTTGCTGTGTTATGAAGCATCAAAATTGCAGCAATTTACATCCATTTCATCCCCCACATACATTTAGGACGTTACTCCCTCGACCAAGACGCCGCTAAGACTGCAGACACCAAAATGGGAGCTTGAACAGACAGACTGCTCTTAGCGCCAGACTATCATATTACCGTGCATACAGAATTGCATACGACAAGTAGGAAAATGTTCACAGATTACTGCATGGCAAGAGCAATTATTGCTTCACCTTGTTTCTGACAATTTGATGGAAATTGGCTAAAACGAAGTCCTGGATTCCTGGAGCAACCGTACCAGTGCAGATGTCTGCTTAGCGCCAGACAAAAACGCAACAAAATGAGGAACTTCTACTGTCATCAGATTTTATTTTTCACCGGAGACTGCACTTCAGATGTGTCGAGCAGATGTTCCGTCTTCGTCTCTCAGCAGTTTTTTGCAGAATTATGAAACCAACCAGCCAGTCACAACACTGTGCACAAGTCATTTCTCATTTATCCCCCTCCAACCCCCACCACTCTTTTAACAATGACAGCTTGCCTCAGTCCCCCAGTGCTTTATTTCCAACATCCTAAATTTGATGAAACATGTCCAAATGAAGGCTCGGGAGCCGTGCGGCTTTGTTGTCAACAGTACTGAGTGGGATTTAAGAATGAGACGTTTCTTTTTATTCTCTCAATTTTGAAAGAAGAAAACCTTCTGTACCCAATTGTACTGCAGCAAAAACTGTGTGTTCAAAGAATTCAATTATATTGGCACTTTGCTTTGATAAGGAAGTCAGGGACTCTCTGCATCTACCACCTAGCGTGTTCGTGATGCTCCTTTCCTGTGTTGATCAACAATCACCTGTTTCCACTTCATCAACTCAAGTATTCTGTGACTCATTTTACTTTAATTTTTAATGTTCTACATGCATCCATTTTCATAATAACACTGCTGCGAATTGCTAAATATTGTAATTAAATCTAACACTGCAGGTAAATGCTCAGTACAAAAAGGAAACTTTGTTTCTTCAAGTGAAAAACTCTCCTCTATAAATCTTTGGGAATCTTTCTATTGGTTTCTGAATCTTGGCATCATGATTCAATTCAGAGTTGATTCTTGACTGATTCTTGAAAATAGAAGATGGAGCACTACATTCAGCTTTTTTTTTTTTTTACTGCAGTACACAGCGTAAAACCATTTATTCATGTCTTTAGCCCTCTAAAATACTAAGAACAGACTAAAGCTAACTGGTCAGAAAAGGCACAGAAAAATATGCGAGAGAGCAGAGAATCTTGAACAGATAAATAGCTGCAATAACTCGGGGGAAAAAAATCTTTCCTGTATGAGAATATTGATACAGTATGCATTTGGTTCTTCACGTCACCACTAATAATGCCTATGTATTTGAAAATCATTTCATCATATTTGTCTTGCAAAGCAATTCTTTTTTTAATTTATGCAATGCAAAACACATCAAGATGCTCAAATTAAAAGATGAACAACAGGATTGCTCCAGTGACACCACTTCACTGCCCTTTTCCATGAGAGTAACAATATTAATGATGTACAAAAAACTATTTCTGGACTCTGAAGTGACCCTAAAGGACAGACCATAAGAATAGTTGTTTTGTGATTCTCCCCACCCTTACTCTTTGGATTGTTGCACAGCCTTATCTCCATCACAGCATTTTCAAAAGATTTGCCATCAAACACATTTGCACTTACATCAAATGTTGTAAAAAATCTTATCCTATTTAAGATCCTTTGATGTCACATCTTTTGAATTTGTGAGATAACAGGACAGGGCCTCATATCTTCTTTTCCGCCCTTTTTACTGCATTTTAAAATAGCTTCTTTCACAGACTGATTACTGTCAATATAATGGAGCACAGTTTCCTACCATGGCCTCAGTTTCAGGTACAGTGAATTAAAAAAATAAAATCTTAATTACTTGGCAAACTAAAGCAAGTTTAATCATTATTGTGTCAGTTTACAATGTCAAGTGAAAACCCCCACCAGTGATTTTATATACTTGTTAAGGGCAGACCTCACACCAATTCACTGTCACAGCTGGCTGCCAGCAAAGCCAATATTAAACTTGAGAGCTAAGCAGCTGAGTAAACAGACATTGCACTTCTTGGATTCTTGGCTTGACTGGACTAAAAGGCACAATGCAGAACAAGTGGGGCGACTGTGTGCTGCAAATGAAATGGACAGCGACACAGCCCGGAGACCCGTCGCCTGCAGAATCGGTAGAAGGCTGTTGTTGTGCAGCAGCTAGACAGGCACCGTGCCCTGCAGCAGACTGATGATGATGATCCATACGGGGAACCTTCAATCGAGTGGGCTCCCAGTTCAACGATGACGAGCCCAGATAAGCGCTGCTGCCAACGGTACATTGACTTTGTGTGCACATTGCATTAGAGCTACTTCAGAGGCAAAAGGAAGGTTTGACCTTTAGTTAGTGCTGCAACGGGAATGAAAGGAAAAGGAAGACAGACACAAAAGGCTGTTAAAAGCATGTAGTTACCGGTGTGATAATACATTTTTGTTTGCCTTTGAAGGGCAAATTATTGCGAGGTAGCTCAGTGGAAAAGCATCAAGAGAGTGGGTTTCTTCAACCGGGCGACAAAGTAAAACAAGAGGGAGAGAAAAAAAAGGGAGATAAATGATGAAAATGGAGAGGGATAAGGTAAAGACAACTTCAGTGAAAAGGTTGACTGGAGAAACGACAGAGATAGTGAGAGAGGGCTAGAGAGCAATCTAGCATGAGCCAACAGTTGCCGCAGTGTATAAACCTCTGAAGGTTAATTTCTCCAGCTCAGCATCTTGCCAATATCCCTGCGATCAGAACCTCTGTAGGCCAGCCATCTGCTTCCCCTTCTCTCTCTGCCTGCACTACTGACTCCTAGTTGGCTTCATGTGGGACTGGACATGCATCAGGGCACTTTTTAGGAACTAATGTGTGAACGTGGAAGCGAGGGGGAGGGAGGAGGGTTTAAGCAATCAATTGTGTACCAAAAAACTCCAGTTTTCAGTCAGTGGGATATTTTTAGACTTGCCCTTGACAGTGTGCACATACATAAGTGAATAAATTAACAGTTACAGTGAAAGAATTCCAGTGCCTCCAAACTGATTCAATACTTTTCATTTTCATTCAGTTTACCTAAATGGTGAACTGTGATTTTTTCATATGACCTAAAGTCAAGCCATCAACATGCAGTGACATTTTAGATCTGACTGACAAAAGAAAAATATACAATATATAGGCTAGTTGAGGCCAATTGGAAGTTCACAGCACACATCAATTATCCTGTCAAGCCTGGGAGAAAAAAAACAGAACAGGAAATATAATTTACGAGTTCCCCGACAGGTTATTGTTGCAACCTAAAGCAATAATACACCTTCAGTTCAGTGCTCAGCTGCAATCTTTTCATATACTGCCACTTCACCAAGGGGATAAGTACTAAGGGTATATTTTTGTGACCTCAGAGGACACAGTGTCAATTATTCGGGGTATGGCCCTGTGGAGGACTTCATTCCCTAATCAAAATAAATGGCCAGGGCAGCAGAAAGTGAATGGAGCTAAGCCCCCAATATTCCTCCGAGACAGGAGGGGGGTTTGGGCCACAAACAAATCCATTACCACAAGGTAAATAGGACGCATCAGCACTCTTGGCCCATTTGAATGGTTCGAGCCCTGTGACCACCCCTGCACAGGATTCTTCCACTTTAGACGCAGGAGCTGATAGCAGGAATTTCTTCTTTTCCACCCTCTTCACATGCCACCCTGCAGTCAATCTTACATAATACATTCTGATGATAAAACTCTTCCACGTATGGCAGCTGCGCTAACTGAAAGTGGCTGTGACTAACTCACTGTAATGGGAAAATTCGGCTTCCTGCGCATAATGGGGAAAATGTGGAGGAAGTGTAAGTTCAAACTTTAATGCAATACTGTAGCTTAATGTAGTCTTAAGCAATTCATGGAGGGTTGAGGGGTTAGAGGTGGCGGTAGTGGTGGTGGGGGGAAGTCATTAAAATCAGCTGTCATGAAATTAAATGTTTTTTTCTCCACATTTGTTTTCTTCTTTACCAGCTGGTAGTCATTTTACTGTCAGGGTGCGTATAAGACGATTCTGCTCGAGGGATTCTTTAGGGGCCTCTTCATATACAACAAGGCTTTCATATTTTTCATCTTCTTATGGATGTCTTTTTTTATTAGTTTTGCTTTTGAAAAAACAATATCAGGGATAATATGAAGCTACCATGTTGTCAGACAGAGCTAAGAAAAGTCAAGTTTGTAGACATGATGTAATTTTCTGTTCCTAAACTAAGATTCACAGCACAATATCAGTTCTATGCTTCACCTCCTAACAAAAACATAAATTTAACTAATACTTTTCACTCTTGTGCATTTTTAAACAGTTCTGAGCACCATCAAAAGTGGATGAAATGCACTCGTTTTTACAAGTACTGCTTGAAAAGGGCTCCCGATTCAACCTTTCATCTGTTTGCAACTGCTATCACAATTGTAATAGTTATTTTGCCCGACACCGGAGAGGTTATTAAAGCATATCCTCTACTGAAGGCCAAAGCCAAGAGACTCTAGCCTTCAGCACACTTGGTGGCACATTCCATTTTCTATGCTGGAGGGGTGGATTCCACCTGAAGCTGCTGAAGGACAGAAACTGTTGTCATAACAAAGCCTTTAGTAGCACCTTCAGCCTATGGATTACATGTGGGGTGATCGATGCATTGTGGCATAAAAAGTAATGATCCTTTTCATGAAAAATTTATTTTGTGATAAAGCCATTAAAATGTGTGTCCAGTTTGTTTAAAATGTGACAAGGTTGAAGATGAAAAACCTGAAATAACGGGGTTCATATTGATAACACTAAGCCCTTTGTTTGTTTGAAGTCACAATGCTCCAAACAATAGACTGACAAACACTTTCAGTCAATCAATTCAGTGCAGGAAAAATAAACAGCCTTTTAAAAAAAAAAGTTAGCTTAAAATAAGCTTTTCTTTTCCTCGTGTAATACATTAAAACAGGGCTGAGCAAATTCCCCAGAGAGCAAGTAAAGCAGAAAAGAGGGGATGGTTGACTGCTACTGCTCAGGGCCATACAAGAGCATTTAACTAGCAGAGATTAACTACTGTATTCCCACTGGTACCCTAGATGTCCTAGTGTACCGCCTCAGGGAGGAGAGATACCAGAGAGGGAGCGGTGGAGGCACTGAAAGAGAAGGAGGAAAGGCTACAGTGTCCATGTAAAGAGATGACAGCTTTGGTCACTCGAGTATAGAGTGACAGGTGATAGAAAACAAAGCCAGCATTTGAGTTGCACTTTAAGGATGCTGAATTTCACATGGCATGAATTATACTCAATCCAACTTCTGTATATTGAGTAGGGGGGAAGTTCCTCTACCAGAACTCCTCGATTTCAGTCAAAGTTTTCAGACAAACTTTCAATATGATGCTGCAGCAGCTGTGTCCACAAGTCAGTTTGTTTCCTCCTGAAAGCCATCTTTCATTCTCCCACCGCCTTGACCATGCCTAGAGATGGCAGCGATCGCTCTAACTCAAACAGACACTTTTTGTGGACCTTCCTCCAATTGCTCCTGATCCATCTGTGACACTTTCTCAGGCCACCGCTTGTTAGCAGTCATAACATCACAGCTGTACCCGCTGGCATTCACGTTATAAATACTGTATGTCATATATATCACTCAAAACAGGCACCAAAAAAAAATTATCCAGAAGTCAGCTTTTGCAATCAGCAGCCATCTAGTCAAATGACAAAAATCCGCCATCCCAACTCGAAGGTAAATACACGTTAATTCTGAAAATCAGGCATCAGACAGACAATTAGACAACAAAGGCAAACTGTGTTTTTCCAGAAAAACATTTTTTCCAGTTTTTCAGTGATTTATCAAGAGCATTTTGAAAAAAAATAAATAAATAAAAATTGCACACAACCAAGATCAACAGTATGTCTTGTCCCTCTCAATAGAGCAAAAACTCAATTTTTAGCTGCAATCAAGTATAACTGCAGTTCATACTTGATTCTTCAGTATTTACTCTACATTATAAATACTGTATGCTATATATCACTCAAAACAGGCACACACTAAAAAAAAAAAGTAAAATAAAACCAGATGCCAGCTTTGGTCTACTAGAAGCACCTTTGCAATCAGCAGCTAAATTCACATTTATTCTAAAAATCAGGCATCACACAAACAATTATATAAGCAAACAAAGGCAAACAGTTTTTTGTCCAGCAAACATTCCCACGGTTTTGCAATGTTTGCAGTGATTTATCAAGTGCATTTAGAAAAGAATTGTACACAACCAAGATCAACATGTGTCTTGTCCCTCTGAATACAACACAAAACCAAAAATTTCACCTGCAATCAAGTATAACTGCAGTTTATACAGCTGGCATTCACATTATAAATACTGTATGTTACAAATTACTCCCACACAAAAAAAATCCCATACAAAATCCAGTCTTGCAATCAGCAGCCATCCAGTCAAATGACAAAAATCCGCCAAAGCAACTCGAAGGTGAATTTACATTAATTCTGAAAATCAGGCGTCAGACAAGCAATTATACAGGCAAACTGTTTTTTTCCCAGCAAAACATTTTTCCAGTTTTGCAGTGATTTATCAAGTGCATTTTGAAAATGTTTCCACACAACCAAGATAAACACGTGTCCTGTCCATCTCAATACAAAACAAAACCCAAAATTTCAGCTGCAATCAGGTATAACTGCAGTTTAATCACACGAGCACAAATCAATGACGTATGACATTATCTTCAGGCAGGGTAGTTGATCAAATTTTCAAGTTTGCCTGCCTTGGTAATTGGGACTATATTATTCTCATGGTCCTTCTGAGTGCCTTACAGCGACTGAAACAATTAAGACCCCCAACCAGGGCAGTGGATACTCAGTAGAAACACCACTGAGTTGTTTATTGTATCAACAGCTTGCACTGAAGGCTTCCCCCATATCTCCTATGTGCCAGTGGAATATATGAATGCAGGAAACGCACAGCAAGTATACTTTGTCTTTTTTTGGCCTCCCTCGACCGCCTACTACTTTCCATTCCCCTCCACCTCACGTCCCCCTCCTCCCTCTCTTTGCTTCCCTGCATCTTCCCCTCTGTGTTTCTGCTTGGAAGTGGAACCGATCATTCCGGATTCTCTCCTCCGTCACTGAAAAAAGCTCCTCTACTTGTGATGCAGAGCGAGAGGAAGAAAGAAAAAAAAAGCACGGGAATATGGCATGTCTCCAACAACGCTGGTTCAGAGAGAAGGAGCGCAGCATTTTGTATGCAGGCAGGATTAGCCTAATTGAAGTGTCAGCCTGAGAAAATTGTGGATGCGTGCGGGTTAATGTCTGGGTATAGCAGAAGCTTCACTCATCTCAGTGATGATGAGAAATTTGGCTATCATTGCAGGCCTCATTTGATTGTGTATGCATGTGTGTGTGTGTGGACACCAACCTATGGTGGTGCTAATTGTAAAATCTACCATCTAGTATATTTACGATGCTGAGACAGCAAGGTGGAAGCTGTTGGCCATTTAATTAGCACCCACCATTGAGCCATTACATTAAGAATTCACAATTAAAAAGCAGCAGCAGTCTTGATTAATTAAATTTACATGCAAAGTTGTGAACAAACACACGAGTTCAACTGTACAGCTCCCATATTTCTCGCTCTGTTTCTACCGGTGTAATTGTCACTGTAATTGAAATGTGTCAAGGTGATAACCGTGAATTAACGCTGAACCTAAGAGAGGGAAATGCAAGCTGCACTGAAGCCACACTGACAGAGCGACACATTTCGTTCACATTCAACGTACACAATAACTATTATTGCCTTGTCAAGATATGGAACCAAAATGACTACTTTAAACAGGTCTCACTCACCATTTTCACAGCATATCCTGCAGAAATGATGCTTTAGTGCTTTCACAAGACTTTTTAGAAGGGAAGAAACAGTTAGTTGCATCCTGAACAGCATGACAGCAGTTCCCCTCTTTTTGAAACAAATACCAATACCTAATTTCACACTAGACTTAGCTTTCAGTTTCCTTGATGAACAACTAAATTCAGTCAAAAACCCACAAGTGGTACCTATCTTTTTGCTGGAAACTGATTAGCTTTTTCTGCTTTACTATCACAGCTCCACTATTCTTCCATGAAAGGAGATACATCCCTATTAATTTAGCAGGTTAAAGCAGAAGATGCCCCAGAGGTACTTTGAGTTGCAAATGTATAGTGTTTCGCCTGAATTCTGAAAAAAAAAACACTCGACTGCTTAAATGCCTCTAATAGCTATTTGCTGTGTCATGCGATGTAATGGCCCACTTTGAAATTCAAACAGCAAGAGCTCATTTTAATTAGCTCTTGCCTGTCATCTGAACACGTTTTTACACAGCGAAAGTGACCACCTGGTGACAGGGGATATCATGGGCTGATATATCTGCCAGTGGCAAATTTCATTGTCTGTGATTAATGTCCTTCAGTCGGCAAACTTGGCAGTTGTCTCCTTTGCGTGCTCGCTGGTGCCAGAGTCTATAATATTTCTGCTTTGTCAAAGATGGTTTACTTGACAAAGAAATTTGTTGAATTTTTTTATCTTTTTAGCAATCTTGCAAATCACAGCTGGTCATTTTCGTGCTAGAGGCATGACTAGTGTAGCAGTCTCAATCTTAAATATACAATAGCCAGGTACAGTACAAGATCTAAGTCCAAAACATACTATGGTTTGTGAATCTAGCTTGGAAAAAGTATTAAAAAAACATTCATAGCTGAGCAGTAACAGCATGTAATTTTGCTTCTGTGAAAGTGTTGAATACAGAATAGCTGTGTTGAATAATAACTATACCATTTCTGTAGGCTTCCTTAATGGAGTTCATGTGGCATCTCAGATCCAGTAAAGAGAGTGAGTGAGCACCATCACCAGCAACAACAATTTAAGTGTCAAGACAAGATATCAAGATATTGTGCGAAACCTTTCAGGACATAGTGGCAGATGCAATTATCTGACACGTCAAGAGCGGCCCTATAGCATATAATGCTTGTAGAGATGTGTGGCCAGACTATAAAACATATGCAATTAGAAAAAAATGGATTCTGTCAAACTGCAGAGCAAGTTATTCATTTAAATCTGGAACCAATGCATGTAATTTAAAAGTCCTAAAATTTAACACACAGCAGCCTTTACTGTGTTGACATTCAAACACATTTTGCAGCAGATGGTTAATAACTACACAGCAAACGGTCATGGAAAAGAATTCTTTCCTGGCTTGAGTATAGGTATGATGTCATGCAATACAGGATGGGGCTTTCTCAATAAAGTCAATTAACTTAATGTGTATGGGATGGAATTGCTAGCTTTGCTCGTGTCCACTGTGGGGTTACCCGACTGGTGGACCTCCTCACGGCTCGATATTGCTGAGTCATTTGATCCTGAAGATGAGGTCAGCCTTGAATGCTGCCGTGGGGACTTGGCACCAGGAGTGATTTCACTGAAAGGTGCAGCTGTCAAGGTAAAGACCTCTGTGAGTCCTTCTGCACTTCATGTTAGCTCACCCCAGTGTCAAAGAAAATCCAACAATAGCTACCAAGGCCCGTGGATGAAACCCTGTATTTCTGCATGCTATTGACACAAGCAAAGGATGCTCAAAGGCTATAGGTATAAATGGCCATACCTTGTATTCTATTGTTCTTTTATTCTTTCTAAACTTAAAATACCTTCACAACAGTTAAAACAGCGAACATAAAAACATATTTTGTTGTTCTTTATCTGCCCACATATTATGGATTTTCTCTTCCATCTTCATTCAGGAGCGTAGTCTTTCAGTTTGAGAACATTATTTCTTCATTTCACATTCAGATTTTGTAATTTTTTTCCCCACTCTTTTAAATAGCCACTGCTCCTGTGCAAATTTGCTCTGCTCTTGCTCGCAGCTGTTTGTATGATATATTATGCTCCAGTTTGAGTCCTTCTCCTCGCACTCAGGCTGCTTCTGAGCATCATTAAATATCTGCTCTCAGATTTTTGTTCTCACTTTCAAAAATTCACCAACCAATAGAATGCCAGACATGACACTGACCAATGAAATCATCAACGCCTCCTTGCAGGCTCATTGTATTTCTTAGAGCATCCCTCACACACGCTTTTAAAGTTTAACCAGGTTTAGAAGCTCATTCGCCAGCACGGATCACCCAATTTATTATGATTATGCTATTAAAAATGCTAAAACACATAGAAGTTACTTTTATCTTCGATAATCCTGATGTGTTAACTCACTTTTTTTCTCTTCTTGTTTAAAACTCAAGCATTTCATCATGAATGGATTCCCATGCTGCAAATATGACTTTACCAATTAAAGCTGAAGAAAGTACTTGAGCTCCTTTATTTGGAGGATCCATGCTGGCAAGTAATCTGGTAAACCTGGTTCAATCTCCAAGGAGGCAGTCGGGGTTTCATGGGTCAACAAGACACCTAATATTCTTTTAGTTGAGGGATTTTGACAGAGTTGACAGGATAAATCTGAGTACAAAACTTTTGAGAGTGCAATCTAAGTGAAAGGACAAAGACTCAACCAGAAGTGCAACACATTTGTACAAGTCACAATATATGAGTGCAGACAAAGAGCAGAAGCAGAGCAAATTTGCACACAAGCAGGGGCAATTTGAGAGAGCGCAGGATATTGAAGGCAAACATTACAAAATATGAACATGAAACAAAGAAATAATGCTCTCAAAATTAAAAAACACACTCTTGAACTTCATAGCATCCCACAACAACTTGCTGGCTCACGTGGTCTTAATAACAAAGCTGATGAAACTCCAACAACGTCCAAAAATGAAAACTTGAAGCACATCAATCTGGGAGCATCAAGCCCACTTTGCAGTAGGTTAACACCTAAATTACAGTTAATTTACACTGATGAGAAAGAGTGGGCGAGAAACTGGTAAATACTCAGTACAACTGTAGCCACTGTCTTACGGAGAGAGCTGGGCTCAGAGTTGGCAGAGGCACGCGTGGGATGGATTAGTGTCTTCTTGTTTATAGCGCTTTAATAGGATTTGATTTTATAGATTTTTTGGCAATTCCTCCTCCTCTGAACACCATCTGAGGGCTGAGAGATATATAATATGGATTAAGAAATGCCTCCTTTGAGAAAAATGTGTCCGTTGCTTTGCTTCAGGAAGATATTATCCTGCGTTAAAGTAGATGCATATTAAAGTGTATATATATAAATACGTATTTATGTATATCATTTGGTCAAGAAAGAAAGTCTTAATGTTAACATGCACAACCAGATGAAAAAGAATTATCAGATGATCTTTTAGGAAGTGAATTATTGCTGACAATGAGAACTTGAAAGTGATGTCATGTCTTCTTAGCGCAACACTCTGAAGATTACAGTAGCAGTTCCATCCAGATATTGGATTATGTTACTCCCAGAACAGATGAGTCAGTTAAGTGTTTCCAGAAGTATCCAAAGAAGTACCGCAGTAGCTCTAGGAAGAGTCAGACTTTGCAAAGCTGTGCTGTAAAAAGCTCCACTGAATACCCAATCGCATCTGTCACATTTGGAGTTAGGGCAACTATTTCATTTTGAAAAATAAAGGTCTCTGCTCCTCTGCAGAGTTCATCCTGTAGCTCCCATTATAAAGTACTGAACAGGACATGTCTGGATCTATATTTATGGGACAAAAAAAGAGTTAAGATTAAAAATTAATTCAATTACCTGTGTGGTGATTAAAGATTACACAAATATGTTCAGAGGAAGCAATATTGTCAGTTTATACACAGCAATGCACATGCTAAGAGCAAAAAGCTTGAGGTTACAGACACAACAATGTTATTTATCTAGAAAAACCAGGCAACATAGCAGGGATGTTTGGATTATGTACTTAGGAAAACACACCAAAAACTCCCCTCAGGAGAAATGTTGACAGTCTGCTCTCTTTGCTGGGAGCTACGTGTTCAAATATTCCACTAATTATTTGAGTGGATGATCAGGCAGTAGGAGGACTCCCACTTAAAATTAAAAGTAAATATTTCAAGACGTATTTCTCAGACGAATGCTTCGGATCATGCATTTGAACTGCCGTGTAATTTTAGCCAACCTCTGTAATAATTTTCAGGGAATGCGACATTGGCTTTCCTATTTGAAATGGAGAGCTTTTGCCCTTTAACTTGACACTCGCTTTATTGCAGCCATTAAACCCTGAAGAGCCTCAAGTTGTTAACATGAGAGAAAGAAAGACAAAACATCTGGTGGCCCACTTCCATCACTGACACACACACACACACACAGAGGAAAAAAAGCAGGAATAATGTGTCATGACATACACTTTTCCTAGTGTGTTATAATGTTCAATGTAAAAGCCCACAGAGCTCAGGGTGCCGATTAAGTTTGGACGAAGTGCAGATATAATTGGCTTTGGGTGTCGTCCAAACTCTGTAAGCCTCCAAATGCAACCCATTAGAGATATATCCTCCCCCCCATCCCCCTCTTTTGGCCTTACTCTTTAATATAACAAGGCAGTGAGAGAGCTTTCTTTCGACTACAGACTTTCAAACTTTTGTCATATTTTTACCTTATCTGTATTAATTCCACTGACAGCCTGCAGATAAATTCAGAGCTGTCTCAGAGCTACAATGACAGCTCCCGGATATCCTCTGCGGAGAAAAAAAATTGGTCTTTTTTTCCCCTCCTGCTCACAGTGGGATAGGGCTGAACAAGCTGTTTGCACCTAAACCTGCTTTTTGTATGCAGATTTACAAGCATGATTTTAGGAAAAACATGCATTTTTACTTAATCACAACAACGCAATGTCAACGAGAGACTTACTGTATATTGGAAATACTATTTTTAGAGTTACTAAGATGATATGTACATATGTATGTCTTTTATATGAGAGAGGAATGAAGGGCAGTGGAGTAGAAATGGTGAGCGGGATTTAGAGAGAAAATAAATGGGAGCTTCTCACTTCATTTGCTTCAGTGTCTCCCAGCTCCAGAGAAGGAAACCCATCCTCTATGTAACATGTCAAACCTGTGCTCAGGAGTCATCATAAACCTTGTCACATTCCTCCCTCCCTTCTGACTTTCAAAAACTTTGGAAATATCTCAAGAACTTAACCAGGTTGTCCTTTTGTTCTGTTTTTTTGCTGAGGACATTTCCATTCAGACATGCTCGTGTAACTTCAGCATCAGCAATGTTGTATAAAGTAAGTGTAACAAAGGTTGGCTTATTTCGAGTGTCATAATGATACAAACGCTGACACACACTCGGTGACCCCCTTCAATGCACCAGTGGACCTAATGGGCACCCTTGTCACTCCTTCTGCTGCTCAAATCTTGCTCCAACATCCCTCCCTTCTACTGTCTTGGCAGCAATTTGTTTTGCTTAGATCCCTGGAAAAAAAAAGCAACTGCTAGATACAGTTTCGCTAAGGACGTCAGCATATTTCTCCATATGTTACTTGTAATCTCCAGGACTGAACCATCATCCGATACACCATTGCAAACAATTATTGGAGAGTATTTTATTGTACTCAGAATGATCATTCATGGGAACACTTGCTGTTATACAGCAGCTAACACATTTAATACAAACAGAGATAAAGTCATCTCTCATGCTGGACTAATAGTTTGCAGGGCCATTGTTCGACTTGTAATAATTTTATAAGGACTCATTTGCTTTTTATGCATTTCTTCTTTTCTTTTTTGTTTCACACTTGAGAGGATGATTATGTAAGATTCAATAGAAATAAAATAGGATTTTGGAAATATAAGCACTTATGTAACCACTTGGAAAATGAGAAGGCCTAAATCAATCAAACAAGCAAAATACTGGAATCTAAACATGTAAGGTAAGGGATATGAGAACATTTCAGGGTTCAGAATGTCTTGGAGATTACTGTATATTAATTTTTTGTAGATGTTTTGATTGACAAATGTGTACAAAATACATTTCATATCTCACACAAAAGACAGAATTAGATGCAAAATGTATTTCGTGTTAAGTCCCGACAACTTGTTT